>JASSUY010022646.1:0-28745 GCA_032466535.1 Forpus xanthops
GCTGCCGTTGACCATGGCGCGGCCCCGGCAGCCCGGCGCATGGGAGCGCCCCGACGGCGGGCGCCCTGCTCAGCCCCGCCGCTGCCTCCCGCCGCGCTCAGCCCCGCACCAAACTTTCCGCGGAGCGGGGAGGAGTCTCCGCCGCCCGCCCCAACCGACCCCAGCCCCCGCGCTCCCAACTGGGTCACCAAGCGGCTTATGGGGCGGTGGAGAGGGGGGGGGCGGCTCCCAGGGTCCCGCTCCTCCCGCTGAGCCCCGGGGCACCCCCACCCGCTCCGGCCCGGAGATGAGGGGCACGTTGTGGAGGTGGCGCGTTCAGCCCTTGAGGATGCTCTACGTGGACCGATCCCCGCTTGCAGCCCAGCTCCTCCGGTGGCCCAGGTGAGTGCTGTCAGTCCGGGCTTTACCGAGAGAACCCCGGGTAACGCCTTGCCCTTCACTGCCCAACTTACCCTAGCTGCCTCCTGTAGTGGAGGAGTCTCCTTCTCCAAGGATTAGGCTTTACGTTGCCTCTTGAGCAGGAGAAAGAGGACAACCGTGCGCTGACACAGCTAAGATTTCTCTGATTTGCGACCCTCCTCCAGGTACAGCAGCAGTGGGTTGGTGTTCCATATTTGGCACTTCCCACATCAAAGCAGTGGTCAGTCGCTATGTGAGTGATAAAAATTAGCACATTTCCCTCCATTCCTCTGAGTGGGACCAGGTCTTTCTCCAACACTGGAATGGGAACTCTTGCCTTCAGCTCTGCCTGAGATTCTGCATTCCTTTTGAAACAGTTTGTATTGGATTTAGGTGGGCACAAACATGGCTGCACATCCCTCAGGTTGGGAAGAGCACATCTGGAGTGTCCTCATCTGCTGTGAAGTTCAGACAAGGAAGATCTGTATTATCCAGTGCACTGAACTGGGACAAAACTACCCCATTGTGTTTAAGCCTGCATGTCATGAGAGTCTGCGTGTGCTCAGTGGTTTCTGTCACCTGGTCACATCACAGGTTTCAAGTCTGGTGGTTGGTCACTAGAAAGTCACTGCTGGCACTCGCTGCTGTCACAGCCTTCACTCAGTGAGCTGGTACAGCAGAGCCACTCTTACTAGAGCCCTTTTACTCCAAGAAATCAACTCAAATTAGCTAAAGAATGCCCTGGAGTGCATTAATGAAACAGCACTGAAAGTCTGTGTGGACTGAACACCCTTAATCTATTTATGTTTAAACTACCTGAGCAGCAAAGAGAGTAGGATGGGGCTGTGGCTGCAGGCTGCCTTCCCACAGGGATTAACACCTTGTGCCTAATCCACTTTAGCAGTTAATTTCTATTCATTATCTTGATTTTCCCTGTGGGTTATTGCAGAATGACTCTTTTAATTCTCAGTGTGGAAGCCCTCATTCCAGTCTAGCAGTGCTTTAATCCTAAACTAGTTTAATCCTGGAGTAAACTAATGTGAAATATGGCTTTTGATGTCCAAACCCAAGAAGCTATGCAAAGCAGTAATTAGGGTGGCTCTTCCACAGCATGCTCACAGGCTGCACTAAGCCTTGCTCATCATCGCTGAGGCCCATGGTTCCTCCTTGTGCCGGCTGCCACTCTGCCCACAGCACATCCCTTGGCAGACACAGGGGTTGTAAACCATGCATGGGATGACTGGTTTGGCTGCACTGTGTCACAGCATCCCTAGGGGAGTAGAGAGAGCAAAGATTAGCAGAAAAGCACCTTTTTTTTTTTCCTGTTGGTATGTATAAGCATCAGTCACAATCCTTTCTTGGGTAAGAGGAACTGTCCTAGCAGAGGAGAAGGAAATTCGGTGATACATCAGCATACCTGAAGGTCAGAGAATCAGAATCATGGAATGGTTTGGATTGGAAAGGACTATAAGCTCATCCAGCTCCAACATCCTGCCATGGGCAGGGACACCTTCCATTAGAGCAGCTTCCTCCAAGCCCTGTGTCCAGCCTGGCCTTGAACACTGCCTGGGATGGGGCAGCCACAGCTTCTCTGGGCACCCTGTGCCAGCGCCTCAGCACCCTCACAAGGAAGAATTTCTTTCTTATATCCAACCTGAACTTCCCCTGTTTCAGTTTGAACCCATCACACCTTGTCCTATCTCTGCAGTCCCTGATAAGAGTCCCTCTCCAGCATCCTTGTAGCCCCCTTCAGGTACTGGATCTGGTGTCACTGCAAGCAAAAACAGATGACAAAAGACAGAGTCATTGCTCACCCTCATGGAAGGCAAGAAGAGTTGTATGTCAAAGTGATGGACAGTGAGTGATTACAAGCACCTTTGGAGAGTGCTGTGGTGGGTGGTTTTGAGCAGCCCTGTTTTGCTTGGGTGTGTAGCTTGCAGTGTCCTGGTTCCCTGACAGGCTGCTGGTTCAAGAAGGGGGAGAGGCTTGGAAAACCCCCCCATAGCTGCTCTTTTGTCAGGAAAAAAATGGTTTAGTTTGTCCTAAGGAAGTGCTATGAAGGACACAAGGTATGAACAGCAGCACCTCAGCCTCACGCAAAATGGTGCCTCAGTTTCCCCTTTATAAACCATCTGATTGGTACCCCAGCCATCCCAGGGACAATGCTGTCCAGGCACCAGGGATGGAAACTCTGTGTAATCCCATGTCACTGCTTGTCAAATAAGGGGAAATGAAAATAATACCCAGTACCTCTTAGGGCCTCTGTCTTTCCTTCTGTGCCTCTGGCATGCAAAGACTTGGCTTATGAGCTCAATGTCACCATCACTGCCCCCCAGCCAACTCCAAACTCAGCTGCCAGAGACCAGCCCATGGCAGCACCAGGAAAACACCCATTTCTTCTGTGAACCAACACAACAGTGGCAGATCTGCCTTTTCAGCAGAGCTGGTCCCCAGCAGCCAGCCGAGGAGCCAGGAGTTCCACAGAGACTCCCCCAAGGATGAGTTAGTGGAGGATTCAGTCCCAAGCCAGTTCAGAGGATCAGGAAGGTTGTGAATTGTGATACCTGTCAGAGTCACAAAGATGTGGAGCTTTTATCTGTAGTTTCTCCCACTTGAGGCACTGGATTTTTAAATAGAAAAAGAGAACAAAATTACCTGCCAGAGTTTCAGCTTAAAGTCAGCTGTTGAATAGTACCCTGATACCTGGGCTACAGATCACTGGGGCTATCTTGAGGCTTGGAACAAAGGGAGAAAAATCAAGAGCTTTTAAGGCCAATTGTGTTCTTTTTATTTGATATATTTAGCTGAGCAATTCTCTGTGAAAAATATCATCTGCAGCAAAGCCATCCTGCTTTACACTGCAGTACACTTCCCAGAAAAGAGACAGAGCAGCATCCTGCCTTTCAGGTTAACCTTTGCAGGAGAGGGAGAGGATGGCAAAGCTCTCCTGGCTTTTCAGGCTCTCTCAAGCCCCTCCAATAAGCTGCAGGGATTTATGTACTCACTGAATAGATCCTTTGACATTTAACATTCTGGCAAGTTATGATAAATCCATGTAAGATGTAAAAGCTAATGCATTTGGGATGGTGGTTAGCTGTGGGGATGGAACTACAAAGAAAATGGCTGGATTTTCTGTCTCAGTTTTGAGACAACAGTATATGTTTTTGAGGTTTCAGACTAAGCCACGTAATTGATCTCACACAGGGTGATGAAATCTAAGAGTTTGTGTCATAGGGACAATCAAATTAATATACTTCAAGAGCTCCTACTGATTTTAAAGCCTCAGTGAGCTTATTAGAGCCACTTGTTATGAGAAACCTCCTGGGGAGGAGGAGAAGGGGAAAGCAGCATGGGCAGGGAAGGGCATGCCTGTGAGCAGCAAGCACGGATGAGTGCATCTCCTTCCACCCCCATCTTCACAAAGCCTGTTCTTGCTCACCTGGAAGGGACGTTCTTTCAGGTCCCTGACAAAGTCCAAAGAGGGATGCAGCCAAAATGAAGCCCAGCAATTGTGTAGCTGTCAGGATTTGCTGTTTCATTGCTGGCACTGCACGCCTGGAACAGCTGCGTGAGCCTGTCAGCCTGGGCACAGAGCCCGGGCACAGAACCTGGACACAGAACCTGGACACTGACACTGGACACTGGCCCTGAACACAGGGCCTAGACATGGACACAGAGCCTGGATACAGAGTCTGAATACAGAGTATGGACACTGACCTTGGATGCAGAGCCTGGACACTGAGCCTGGATACAGAGCCCGAACACAGAGCCTGAACCCTGAGCCTGGGCGCGCACAGAAACTAAATGCAGAACCTGGACACACGCAGAGCCTGGACATGGACACAGAGCTGGGACACACACGGAGCCTAGACACAGTCCCTAGCATTCTTATAATTGAAACTAATCCTCTGAAGTGCTTTCTCCTCTTCCCAGACCCAGCAAACAGCTGGAGGCTGAGATTACAGGCGCTGATGCCAATTAGAGCTGTGATAAGGCCACATGCATGGAGAGCAGCAGCACAGAGCTCTGCTGGGGATAGGAGGCACTTGTAGCTCCTCCATTTAAGGTACAAGGTGGCTTCTGGCTGGGCAGAAGCAATGCTGGGCCAGGAGGGCATGAGTGGCCAGAGAACTCCTAGGGAGGAAGCCTCCTGTCCTGTCCCGTCATGTTCCTGCAGCAGCATCTGTTCCATTCACACAACCCACACTGTGGAGTCCACCTCGGGACAGGCAGACTGCACGTACTTTGGCAGTCATAGAATCATATCACAGACTCATGGACTGGTTTGGGTTGGAAGGGACCTTAAGGCTCCTCCAGCTCCAACTCCCTGCCATGGGCAGGGACACTTTCCGCTGGAGCGGCTTACTCCAAGCCCCTGTGTCCAACCTGACCTTGAACACTGCCTGGGATGGGGCAGCCACAGCTTCTCTGGGCACCCTGTGCCAGTACTCAACATTCTCACAGTCCTCAAAGGAGATTTAGAAGAAGGCCCATAGGGTGTAAAAAAGCAGCAAGTGATTGATGGGGTGGCAGTTTGTCTTTCCAGATTTTTATAAAGCTCTTGGGCCTTCCTTGGTGACAGAGAGACAACCACAATACATACACATAGGTTGGAAAAGCAGAATTCTCCCTTCCTCTGAAAACTAGACTGTTCCCTGCAGCTGCCTTTTGCTTTTCCAGTTGCAGTGCCAGCCATGGCAAACCCAACCCCTATTTCTCCCTAGTGTGCATTCCACAGCAGGGAAGAAGATTTGCTTGCAGGAGGGAAGTGCCTCACAGCAACCCTTCCACATTCAAGGCTGTTTCCTGCTTGCTGCAGGTGTGTCTGCACAGGGAGCAGCATCTGCAGGATAGGCCTGACTCAGCCCCAGCATCTCCAGGCACAACATCTCTAGAGAGGCAGCCCAGCACCCTTGGGGGACCCTCTGGCCTAGCAGCCATCCTGATCCAGAACATGGGGTGAGAGATTTCTGGCTTGCTTCCTAAGTGCCTCATTCCATCCCGTGGAGAGCCAAGGCACTCTGCTGTTGCCCAAGGTACTGTCTGTGCCCCAGTGGGGCACTTTTCCCTTTTATCTTCCCATTTCTTAGCAAAATGCTTTAAACTTTTTATTTTTCCAGTGGGAGCCAAACACCAAATATTTTTCTTAATCTCTTCCTTCAAAAGAAGATTCTGGTGTTTACTGCAGATTTCACCCAAGGATTTGGCTGGAAGCAGATCCAACTTGGATCAGATTGGCTGAGACCTGCTCTAGCACAGCCCAGAGTTCCTAACACAAAGGTTTGGATGTCCTTGTCCCTGGGTAGTGCTGCCAAACATGGAGCTAGCTGGCATGTCCAGCACCTTCCCTCTAGACTCCAGAGCAAGTGAAGGTGAAATCCTACAGTTTTGGCTCTCCCATCTTATAGAACCATAGAATCACAGAATAGTTAGGGTTGGAAAGGACCTTAAGTCATCTAGCTCCAACCTCTTGCCATGGGCAGGGATTCCTCCCACTAAACCATGCCACCCAAGGCTCTGTCCAACCTGGCCTTGAACACCACCAGCGATGGAGCATTCACAACTTCCCTGAGCAACCCATTGCAGTGCCTCAGCACCCTCACAGTAAAGAACTTCTTCCTCATATCCAATCTAAACTTCCCCTCTTTAAATTTGAACCCGTTACCCCTTGTCCTGTCACCACACTCCCTAACAAAGAGTCCCTTCCCAGCATCCTTATAGAGCCCCTTCAGATATTTGAAGGCTGCTCTGAGGTTTCCATACAGCCTTCTCTTCTCCAGACTGAACAGCCCCAACTTTCTCAGCCTGTCTTCATACAGGCAGTGCTCCAGTCCTTCATCATCCTCGTGGCCTCCTCTGCATTTGTTCCAACAGTGCCATGTCCTTTTTATGCCGAGGAAACCAGAACTGCACACAATACTCCAAGTAAGGTCTCACAAGAGCAGAGTAGAGGGGCAGGATCACCTCTCTTGACCTGCTGGTCACACTCCTTTTGGTGCAGCCCAGGATACAGTTGGCTTTCCGGGCTGCGAGCACACACTGCAGCCAGCTCATGTTCATTTTCTCATTGACCAACACCCCCAAGTTCTTCTCCTCGGGGCTGCTCTGAATCTCTTCTCTGCCCAACCTGGAGCTGTGCCTAGGATTGCTCCGACCCAGGTGTAGGACCCTGCACTTGGCATGGTTAAACTCCATCAGGTTGGCATCAGCCCACCTCACAAGTGTGTCAAGGTCCCTCTCGATGCCATTCCTTCCCTCCAACGAATCAACAGAACCACAGAGTTTGGTGTTATTGGCAAACTCACTGAGGGTGCACTCAATCTCACTGTCCATGGCACTGACAAAGATGTTGAACAAGAGTGGCCCCAACACCGATCCCTGAGGAACACCACTCATTACTGGTCTCCAGCTGGACATTGAGCCATTGAGCACAACTCTTTGCTTGCAGCCATCCAGTCAGTCCTTTATCCACCGAGTGTTCCACCTATCAAATTGATTTCTCTCCAACTTAGAGACAAGGATGTCATGTGGGACAGTGTCAAATGCTTTGCACAAGTCCAGGGAGATGATGTCAACTGCTCTACCCCTGTCCATCAGTTCCGTAGCCCCATCTTAACTTTCTTTTTAAACTGGTACAAATCCAGAAAGGTGCCACATGCTGCAGCAAAGCACAGCCTTGTTGGACTCTGCTGCTCAGCCAAGTAAAGCAGAGGAGAGGCCGTCTAAACACCCCCCTCAAGAGCTGCACAGGCAGATTTAGAGTGAGCCACACACATCCAAATGGTGCCATGTAGCCTCAAACAGCAACGGAGCTGGTGCAGGACCTGGAGCACAGTGTGATGGTGAACACCTGAGGGACCTGGGGGCTCAGTCTGGAGAAGAGAAGGCTCAGGGGAGACCTGATCACTCCCTACAACTGCCTGAGAGGAGAATGGAGCCAGGAGGGGGCTGGGCTCTGCTCCCAAGGAACAAGGGATGGGATGAGAAGAAATGGCCTCAAGCTGCACCAGGGCAGGTTCAGATGGAGATTAGGAACACCATGAGGGGTTGGCATGCTTCTGTGACACTGGGTTTATTCCATAACAAGGTTTGTTTCCTACCCTGTTCAGGGCTTAGGAATAATAGCTGGGTGTTTTTCCAAGCTTGGGGCTTGGGAGCAGGCTGGGTGTTTTTCTGTGGTCCCACAACTATATAGGACTGTGATTTTCCTTCTCCCTTCCTCTCCCAGGGCCCCCTACATCTGACCCACTCACCCCTTCCTGCCATCCCTCTCTTCCATTTTGCAGCCAGAATTACCAAATCAGGTGGTAAAGATTAAAACCACTCCTGAAACCATCCTGTGCAAGAAAGGAGCATGTAGAACTTTAAATCCTCCAATCCCCTTATTCCAATTAGGATCCTTTCTCTTATAGACCTGGCAGTGATGCTAGAAAATTACTTCAATGTGCTCTCAGGAAACAGCAGCATCATGATCAGCTCCTTGCTGTGGGGAGGACTCAGCTGTAAATGTACAAGAGAAAATCCTCACCACACACATGGACTCACACACGCACAGGTTAAGGAAGGGAAAAAAAAGAATGGGGGAGGTAGAAGTTCCTGAACACTCCCTAAGCTGATTAAAGGGTATTTTATGTAGGAAGGATTTAGCCATTCAGTTCCTGGCACCATCTGACCTCAATAAACTTACATGTCATCAGCAGGGGCCTTCACTGGATGGGGTCACAGCCTGTGCCTGGGCTCCTCAAAGCTTAGCGCACCTAGGCAGCTTCAACAGGACTTGTGACACCATTGCTGGATGTGTGTGTGGTGGATGAGATGGTCCTTCTCCACCTTTCTCAGCTTGTGTTGACTCTGTACACTTAGCTTTGAGGACACGGACCTCAACAAGAGCAGTGCAGAGATTGTAGGAATATTTTGGGATGTGCATTTTGGCCAACCAGGGTGTCTCCATGAAGAAGAGCAGTCTCAGCAGAGCCTGAGTTACTGCAGTAACACATCCAGGGTCTGGACTGTGGACAAGGTGGCAAGAGATGCTGCCTGGGATGGGTTGCCCTGGATAAATAGTATCCCCAAAGGCTGGGAGCAACAGTGTCCACATAACAGCAGCATTTATACATTAAAGCTCTGTGGAGGTGGGGTCTGACTGCATCCATACTGCTCCTACAGCCAGAGGTTTTTCTGCTCTCCAGTATTGACTTCTTTGCAGTGTGAAGGGGAATTTCTCCCCTTCAAAACCCAGAATGACCCCCTCAAGCTCTGTGTGCTGGTTTTGAGACCCTGCATGCATCCTTCATGTGGTGTGGGGTCAGGATGTCCAGCTTTATGATGAAACCTTCTCTTCTTCCAAATGCAGTTTCTTCTGTCGTTTCCTTCAACACAGGTTCATGTGCTCTCCTTAAACACTGCCAGATTTGGGGCTAATACATTTAAAGTGGTTATAAGTAGCTGCACTTCACACTGCAGGTTTGGTGACTCCCTCCCACTGTAAAGGGGAGAAAAAAAAAAACTCTGCTGTTCTTAGCTTTGATGCCTTTGGAATGGGTCAGCTTGTGTGCACTAGCCAGTAAGTACCCTTTAATGCAGGGTCACGATCAAACTGGGGATGGCTGCTCTGTTTCATAACCTATGCTTACTGCCATGCACACGGCTGTTCCCAACCAACAGTGTGACTGCTGTGAATAGCCCTTGAACCTGGATTTACTTAATGCAGTTCCCTACAGGTCTCTCCACATTGCGCATGTCAGTTGGTGTCAAGCTTAAGCAGAAGTGACTGCACCAAGAGCCTGGTGGCTTTATACCTGGTAATGTTCTCAGGGCAGCTCATGTCTTGCTCAGGAGTGGCGTCAAAGCTCACAGGCCCCTTCTCCCTTGGCTATGTGTCCCTATCCTCTTCAAGAAATGTTAATGCACGGCCTCAGTGCTCCTTAGTGTCACCTCTTTGGTGCACCTTGCTATACACCCTGTAAATGGTGTTACGTCCCCTAAACAGGTAGGTCACTGGCAGTTGGTGTCAAGGATCTGACTTTTTGCAGCTTTGGGTGTGACAACTGTGCAAGGAGCAGGGTTCAGATGAGGGCAGTGATGTCATTTTCCCAATGATGGGGAGTTTTCCTTGGCAATGATGCTGCACAGAGATGATGTGTTAGATGACAGTGATAGATGGATGATTTAATCACACTTTATTTCTGTTGCTTGCAGGCTGGGGAATCTCTTCTCCCACTTTGAATGCTTGCATAAATGGAGAAGGGGAAAAGCAAGGTGCAAATTCACAAGGCTCCGTTCAGCTGATACAAGCAGTCCTGTTTATCACTCCTGCTTCCATAATGTCTCCTGACGAAGGTTTAATGTTAATTCTAGTTAAAGCACAATCAGATGTTGTTTCAGGACTGGGGATTTGCTTTGGGCTTCTGTTTATTCAGATTTCAGCTTCCAAAAGTTTTGTGTTTCCCTTCATGGTCCGTAACTCCCTCATCAGGGAGCTCGGGAGCTGCATTTAAGCTCGTGGCTGTCACCTGCATTATGCTGCAGCAGTGCTGGGCATGGCCACACAGTTTTCTACCCCATCACCCTATCCCTCTCTGTCTGGTTGCTACCAGGCAAACCCAGGTGTTTGGTGCATCAGGTTATTTGGTTCATGTTCTTCCAGTCCCAAGAAGGTTTTTCTACTGTGTTACTCACCCTCTGCTGCCATCATGGGGCCACCTCGTCATTGCAGCCTCTTCTGTATGCTTCTTCCCTTTACCCGTTTAGATTATTAGAACAAACTGAGTTTTCTCCAGGGACTGGGGGCATTTCAAACCCATTGAGGTTCTCTGCAAAGGAAAGGACATCACATGACTCATTTTTAGCTCCCTATATGTTATTTAGCATGTTTAAATAAACTTTTTTCCTGGTTGCCTTATTCCTACATGTTTGTTCCTCTTTGTTACTTGTAGGTGTTTGGCAACACCATGGACAAGCCAAGACTGAAGCTGCCATCACTGATGCAGCCAGAGAATACAAATACAGAAAATGTGAAGATTTAGATGCAAAGAACAAAACCACAAGCATTTCAGATGTCACCAATGTCGCTGGGGGCTCCCAAAGCAGGGCCTGGTCCCCAGAGAGGAATGGCACCAGAAAGGCAGTGGAGGAAACCAGTCCTTGCAGAAAGGAGAGGAAGATGGTTGGGAAATGCCTGGACTGACCTGCACTGTCTGAAGGAGGAAATGGGCTTCCCAATCCCAGTGGTGGCCATGTCACCTCTCCATACTGTAGTCCTGGAAAGGGACCTGGAATGTCCCTGCTGTTTCTTCCCCTCTCATTTGCAGGGGTCTAGCTTCAGCCTGCAGTCACAGGCAGTGGTGCTGAGGCTGGGTGCTCAGCAGGGTGTGGGTTATTCTTCCAATGGAAAGGTGACAGGGAAAATTAGATCCCTCCCAGCTTTCCAGCCATGGGAATGCCCTCTGCTTTTCTAAAGAAAACAAGGTAAGTAGACAAGAAGTGGTGTAGTATAGCTCCTATTTCTCCAGATTAATGAGTTTATACTCATTAATCCTTTCATTCTACTTTATGCAGCATAAAGAAGACGAGAAAGGTCATAATCCTGTTTTCTCCCTCCATTTTCATGCCACCTTTAGTATTTGAATGCAGCCAGCTCCAAACCCCAGGAAAAGCAGGGAATTTATTCTAGATGTTTCCTATGCATGTATAAATATACTTCTTTTCTTGAAGCTGTGACACAGGCTGTGATACAGCCCAGACACTGTGAAACCACAGCTTGAGAAGGTGGTGTCCCTTCCTGCAGAAGTCATCTCTTGTCCCACTGGTCAGACAGTGTTTGCCCTAAAATGTGACCCATTGTTTAGGCAAATCCCAGTACACACATGCACTCACCAACACTTCCTGGCAGCTGCAAACAAGAGGCAAGCCAGCATTAAAGCATGGCAGATTAAGCTGCTATCAAGAGGTAATTAAAGTCAGGAGGAGAGATAATGATGACAATCATAATGAATCAATCCATACAGGGATGTTTGCCCAAGGAATTACTGTCACTAGAGACAGAAGCAGGAATTCTTGCCCATCAGCAGAACTGGGTTATTTGCTGTTAATCACAATTACTCATATTCATATCTTTACCCAAATAATTGCTTCTGATAAGGGCTGCACATTTATAGGGGGCCATGGAGAGGAGTGGGCCAGTGGAGCATCATCGCAGTGAGACAGCAGAGAGCCCAGGGTGACCAAGGGGTGGTGAGTACCACGGTGCTGACATGGTTAGACTGGCCCCATGGCCTTGTCCCCTCTTTCAGTTTTTGGGTGGTGGGTTTCAGTGCCCCGTGATGCTTTGCTGAGCCACCGCCATGAGGATAGCCATCTCTTGAACTGCAGTGCTGGTTATACGAGGGGTATTCCTCTGGAGCAGACAGAGGAAAGAACAGGGCCCAAAGAGCAGCTGGACCAGATGGCTTCCAGAAATACATGGTCTTTAGTTTTAGATAGAGTACAGCAGATGGGCAAGAGCAAGAAGGTGCTCAAATGGCTGTATGCAAGCCTGTTTGGAAGCTGTTCTAGCAGTATGGCTTCTGCAGGGTGATGGAACCTTGATTCAGCAAAGCCTTTGGGTGCAATTTGACATTTCAACTCTAGGATTTGTCTGCTGGGAATATCTGAGATGCTCCCTGGTCCTGGGCTGGCTTGGTGAACACTTCTCTCTGCTAAAGGTCCCAGTTAGCTATGGAGTTTGCATTAATTGAAAGCCAGCATCTCTAGGGAGGGCAATGAAAAGCTCAGAAGTAGCTTAAGAGGATTTAAACAGCTCTACTGTGAGGACACTGAAGGTCTACCTCCTCCCTGGGGTCTGACTGATTTAAACCCCAATGCAATACATCATTATTGACACACAGGAGGAGTTCCTCCCCAGCAGCCATTACTACTCCTAGCAACTTCAGCAAAGGAAGACAAATTTAGGGAAAGGGAAAAGGGAAGTTGATCCACTTGATTAGCAGCTAGGAAGGTTATGAAGAGAGGAAACGCTGGTGTTAGGGCTGGGGTTTAAAATGGGTGAATAGTGTGGTGCTCTAAGACAAATGCCAGCCCAGGGTTGGCACAGGGAAAGCCAAACTGTTGTGGTGAGATTCTGGCTGGGGGGCAAGGCTCAGAATCCAGATGTCACCCCTGAAGTATGGTGTTCTCTGGTTTCAGGGGCTGTTCTGAGCTCTTTCTCATTCCTCAGCTGGGAAGCAGAACTGTGGAGTCTGGTTTGTTTGGTCTCCAATAAGAAACTTTGATGTGTCCTTGTTTTACTTATTCCACCCTTCTCAAAGCCAAATCAGGCAGGAAAATACAACACTAGAGCATCACAAATGTGTGTGAGATAAAGCTTATGGCTCCTTAATCATGCAAAAGCTCTCACCTGTGTGCTCTGTGACCCCCCAGTAAGTATTTGTGCTGTGGCTTACAGCAAGTACATTTATGTAGGAAGCCTCCTTTCATCTCTAGAGTAGTAAACATCCCAGAAAGGTGGTTAGAAACTGTTGAGGGCACTCCAACAGTTCTTTAATGCTCTTTTACTGTCTAGTTTCAGACTAAAGTAAAATCAAAGTGTGAGGACTTTGGTTTGGGGTTAGCAACTGTTATGCGAGGGTTTCCAGGACAGCGATAGAAGGGAAAGTTTGCTTCTGTGCAGGAGGAAGGCAGGAGTATTATACATTACAGATATGGCTCCTGAGTGGTCCCTGGGGAAACGTGAGCACCCACAAGGGCACAGCTCCATCTCTGCAGGCATTGGGCTGCAAAAAGAGCCTGGAAATAAAAGGGAAAACAGTGCAGTGGCTTGTGATGAACAAAATGGGCTTTTCTTTTTATTTCAGCAAGGAATCAAATAGGAGGTCCTGCTGCTACTATAAATGTGGTTATTTTTCTTTTCCTTCTTGAAAGATCAGAGCACAGGCAGACATTGGCACACGCAGAGCTCTTCCTTTCCCCTGTGTGGACATGAACTTTTAGTTGGTACATGCCATTTGTTTTGGTCTGAAAAATCCCAAATAGGTTTCTCCTGAGCATCCTCCAGGTATATTAATAGCTATGTGGGATGTGGGGCTCTAAATCCTCTCCCTGAAGGTTCTCAGATGCTTGTAGTAAAATGGGTTTTACTTCACGGTGTTGAGCTGCTGATGGTTTAACTTGCATGATACCTCCCTATGTATTCAATATATATTATACTGACTCACAGCAAAACTCCAGCACATCCATCATGTCACAGAGCTACCCTCAGACCTGTGCTCCAGGACTGCACAGTGGTGGGATAACAACTACAGCCACTTCCAATGAGCTGACAACATGAATGATTGGAACTGTTCTTTTTTTGTATTTTAAATAATACAACCTTTGCTGGCAGGAATTTCTGCCTAATATATAGTGGTGTTATTTACAGAGACAGGGCTTCTGTGTGTCATTGTGGCCTGTACCAGACAAAGAGCAAGGTCATTTATGCTGCTCATAAAAGCTTGTGCTTTAGTTCAGGAGAGAACATGGTTTCCCTGATGACTGGTCTGTGGCAACTGATTATTCCTATGATTGTGCTACCACACTTCTCAGTGTCTCTTCCATCCCAAGAGAGGTAAGCATTCCTTGTGCTTCTGCTTCTTTTCCTCCATGGCTTGTTGTTCAAAGAGCCTGGAAGCTAAAAATTCTGTCTGTATCTTTCCTCCACAACTTGTATCTGCTTGGATGGTGGGCATTTTCTTGCCCAAACTGATTTAGTTAACTGAGACAAATGTTGTGAACATTTTGTCTTGCTTAAGAACAGAAACACTGATTTGTTTGGGAGAGAAAATCAGGGCCCCAAACAGACCAAACTGTAGTAAAAGAGACACTTTTGAGCCTGTTTTCCTGCCAGGTACTTACACAGGCTGAGAAAGATGGAAGATTCTGCTTCAAATAGCTTAGTCTAATGAAAACAACTAAAAATAGTCTTGTCAGCTCACCACTTCACAGTCCTGGGTAAGACTTTGGCAGGGTTGTCCTCCTCCCTCTTATGCAGGGACAGTTAAAGCACCTAGGACTAAAGGAGCTGGGCTCCTGCCATGGCCACAAGCAGGACCATTGAGTGCTGCTTTTAATCCCTTGTCACTCAGTCATTGTGGGTGCTGGGCTTTGGTACCACTGCTGTTATCTACCTGTTCCTCAACCAGGTATCTGGGTGTTTAATTTCTTACTTCTTCAGTCTCTTGTCCTGCTCTTTTGTGCTGAATCAGCATTAACCCCTCACTCCCATATCCTTATGGTAAGGTGTTCACATCAGAATGAAGAAAGTGCAGGTAGTTTCTCTGTGAGATGATGAGCAACGAGATGAGTTCCTATAAGATTTGCCTCTTTTTTTTTGTGTGAAGCTTTGCCAAATTCTTGGAACCCTGTTTCCTTGAGGAAATAGTTTAAATCTCATTCTTCTCTGGTCCTAAAAACATTCCTTTTCACCATTCTTCCTTTTCTGACTTCCTTCCTAGGACTGAGAGACATGCTGATGGGCTCTTCCACAGCGAGCTCAGCAAGATGAATGGCAATGCCTTTGTACAGCAGCTGGTCAAGCACCTGATGGGCCTCAAAGACAGGTAAGGACCAGACAAAATCACCCTGCTGGGGCCTGGAAGTCTCCAGAGGGAGATGGGATTTCAGCAATGAGGGTGGTGTCCATGGGGATGAGCTGTCTCCAGCTCCAGAGCCAGAGTGAGTGCTGTCCTCATCCAAAAGGTGTTCAAGATAAGACAGGAGAGAAAGAGGGATACAGGATACCTTGATGGTGGAAGGGGAGAATTTCCTGTGTCTTGTGATGAGTCCCACATCACATGGCTGGGAGGAACGGGTGTTGTACTGCATGTTCCCAGGTCCCAGAGGCACTCAGATGGACTCTTCACCAGTGAGTACAGCAAGATGAGAGGAAATGCTCAGGTCCAGAAGTTCATCCAAAACCTGATGGGCCGCAAACGCAGGTAAGAGCTCTGCTTCCTGGGAATGGAAAAGAGCTTGAGCCATGTTCCTAATCTCCATCTAAACCTCCCCTGGTGCAGGTTGAGTCCATGTTCTCTTGTCCCATCCCTTGTTCCTTGGGAGCAGAGCCCAGCCCCCTCCTGGCTCCATCCTCCTCTCAGGCAGTTGTAGGCAGCAATAAGGTCCCCCCTGAGCCTTCTCTTCTCTCTCTGACCCCCCCCCAGGTCCCTCAGCCATTACCCATCACACTGTGCTCCAGGCCCTGTACCAGCTCCAGTACCCTTCTCTGGCCCTGCTCCAGCACCTCAATATCTCCCTTGTAGTGAGGGGCTCAGAACTGAATACAGTCCCTGTGTATGGATCAGGCTGCCAAACTGGGCAGAATTTAGACATAATATTATACATATGGCAAATATAGGGCCTTTCATCCAGCTGTGATACAGGGCCACGAGCTCCCACTGAAGCCATGTATATGAACACATCACCAATTATAATATGTGGGACACTGTGATACAACCCACAGCTGCTGCTGCCCTTGATGCTGGTATGTTATGAAGGGTCAATATTGCCTACAGAGGTTTCCTTCAAGCATGATCCTTTCTTCAGAGCACAGGCAGCACATCTGTGTGCTCTGATATTTTCTGTGGCATGCACCACTAACAAAGTCCTGGCAGATGCAGGAGAATTTTCATTTCTAAATGCTTGCAAAAGGTATACATACCCATTGGCAGAAGGACATGCGAGTCCTGGGTAATGAAACAGAGAGCAAGTACATATTAAAGCCTGTCCCTTTGCCAGCCAGAAACCTGATTTGAAGAGGACACTTCTTTTTCTTCCTGCACAGCTCTGGTGACAGTAGGTAAATAGAGATGGAACCATCAGTGGAGCTCTTAGGGGTGAACCTGCCTTCCATAGCAGTGCTGCTTTACAGCTTACACTACATGGTCTAGTGTGAGGTGGCCCTGCCCATGGTAGGGGTTTGGAACTGGATGTTCTTAAGGTACTTTCCAACCCAAACCATTCTGTGATTCTATGGTTAATGATTTTCTTTATCTAAACCAGCCCTCCAGGTCCAGTCAACACGTATGTGCAGGAGAGAGAAGATGAAAACAACCATGAGGAACTTTGCTTTATGAGGTTGTACCAGAGGTTTCTAAACACCAGGTGGGTGGGACAGGTTTGTCACTTCTATGGCCCTGCTCATCACAGAATTAAGGCAAAAAGAAGACTTCTAGTAACTTGCAAATGCCCAGGTGTTGCCCCAAGCACAGAAATCTGATGTTAATGATCCAAAGGGTTCAGCCAATATCATAGAATCATAGAATGGCTTGGATTGGAAAGGACCGTAAGATCACCCAATTCCAACCTGCTGCCATGGGCAGGGATGCCTCACACTAGGGCAGCTTGCTCGCTGTGTCCAACCTGGCCTTGAACATTGCCAGGGATGGGGCAGCCACAGCTTCTGTGGGCACCCTGTGCCAGTGCCTCAGCACCCTCCCAGGGAAGAACTTCTGCCTTATCTCCAACCTGAACTTCCCCCATTTTCATTTAAACTCATCACCCCTTGTTGTGTCCCTGCAGTCCCTGATGAAGAGTCCCTCTCCAGCATCCTTGTAGCCCTATTCAGACACTGGAAGCTGCTCTGAGGTCTCCAAGCAGCTTTCTCTTCTCCAGACTGAACAGTCCCAATGTTCTCAGCCTGTCTCCATACGGGAACTGCTCCAGCCACTGGGCATCCTCATGGCCTCCTCTGGACTTATTCCAACTAAAAAAAATCTTAAAAAATATCCTCCAAAATATTTTCAAGAAGGGGAAAGATGGAAGATTTATTAAATTATCCATCTTTTAAAATCACTTCTGCCTCTTTCCCCATCAGCTTATGAGGCACTGTCTGAAGAACTGCCATTGCTGAATTGCAGCCTCCATCACACAGTTTGGTCCCTCCTGTCACCCTGCCCACAACCACACTCCCAGGGGTGGGTGGTTTGCAGAGCTAGAGAAGCAAATGCTGTAGTTGAATTGCAAGGTGACGTGGTTCTGTGCAATCTCAATTGATTTCCATGCCTAGTTTCATGGTAACCTCTATTTTTATGTGCCAGGCACACCTGGCATTCAGTTTTGCCTTCTCTAAAGCAAAGCTGGCATTGAGTTACAGTGCCATGTAAAAGTCAGTTATTAAAAACAATAATTCTAGGGAAATTAAATGGTACCTTTTTCTAATCATCCTGGACTGAAACAATTGTTCATCCCATTAGGAAACCTGATCTAGCAGTTAAAATGGCAAGCCTTTGCTACGCTGACTTCATTCAGCTATTGATTCAAACACACACCTCAGGATGGGCTGTCCCAGCATCCAGACATTGTCTCTTCCTACTGACCAACCACTTTCAATGAGACTTCTCACTCTGAAATCATTAAAATTAGGAGGAATAAGCTGGCCCTGGGTACCTGTTGTCCATGTTGCCCACAAAAATGGGGATGGGAACACCAACCTGTGCATTTGTGGGTATCTGGGTACAGGCAGCCACAATCAGGGTCTCTCTATCATACATCTGCTGTGTGGAGTCATCTTTTAACATCGCAAGGTAGCCTTGTCACAACTCATGCTGTCTGTACCCCCAGAAATAACAACCTGTCACTCATCTGTTCCCTTCCAACAGCCACTCAGAGGATGATGCCAGGGAAGCTGCTGCAGTTACCAGCCAGTACATTTGCCCCATCTTTAAGCATCTGGCTGCAGACATGAAGGAAGACACAGAAAGTTTTGACTGAAGGTGAAGGAAAAGAAACAGCCAAGGAGGCAGCTTTGCATGTATATAGCCTTGAAATAAACAGGGAAGCTATTGAATTTGCTTAGGAAAACCCCTGGCAATCAGTAAGTAAATAAAGAAATAAATAATCCATAAAGCAGCCAAATCCCAATAAAACCCCTTTGATTATGAGCGCAATACATGTCAGTGTGAAGTGTTGTCAGTAGATGGAGCCTGAATGAAGCACATCACTTGCACTCTGTGTTGGCATCTGCCTGCTTCTGAAGTCAAATAAAGGTTTCTCAGTTACACCTGTGCTTTGGCTGCTCTTTGGGAAACTGGCACAAGGGTTTGGTGTGGGGCTATTAGGAATGTGGGATGTGAGGGAAGAGATATTTTGCCTGGCTTTCCCCACATAAACTATGTTGGGATCAGCTGGAGTCTCTGGCCATACCTTCCATGGCTAGGAGTCAGGACTGCCCACAACCCAACCATACAAAGAGTTTAGTATCTCCATTTAGCAGAAAGATTTTGCTGCAAAGAAATGTATAGAATCACAGATGGTTTGGGTTGGAAAGGACTGTAAGATCATTCAATTCCAACCCACTGCCATGGGCAGGGATGCCTCACACTAGAGCAGCTTGCTCCAAGCCCTGTCCAACCTGGCCTTGAATACTGCCAGAGATGAGGCAGCCCCAGCTTCTCTGGGCACCCTGTGCCAGGGCCTTATCATCCTCACAAGGAAGAACTGTCTTATATCTAACCTCACTTCCACTGTTTCAGTTTGAACCCATCACCCCTTGTCCTATCACTACAGTCCCTGATGAAGAGTCCCTTTCCAGAACCCTTGTAGGCCCCTTCAAATACTGGAAGCTGCTCTGAGGTCTCCAAGCAGCTTCCCTTCTGCAGACCGAACAGCCCCAATGTTCTCAGCCTGTCTCCATATGGGAGGTGCTCCATCCCCTGATCATCCTCATGGTCTCCTTTGGTATTCTTCCAACAGCTCCATGAACTTCTTATGTTGAGGACAACAGAATTGCACACAGTGCTGCAAGTGGGGTCTCATGAGAGCAGAATAGAGCATCAGGATCACCTCCCTCTGGGGGTGTAGCCCAGCACACAGGGGGTTCTGAGCTCAAGCACAAACTGAGGCTGGATCACGTTTGGTTTCTCTGAACTGAGAAATGTACTGAGCACTATTCAACATAGATACACAGAGATTTTGAAGAGCAGCTCTGAAATATGTCATCTTCAGCTGCAATCGTGTGCCTATTGCAGAACTGCTCATCTGTCCTTCACCACCACTTTTCATCATTTATGATGTACCTGACACCTCCAAAGAAGCCAGTTGCTCTCAAATGTTCATCTAAGCACCTGTTCCCTTACTGTGATGCTGAAATGCTCTTCTTAAGGACCTTGACATTTATCTATTTTGCTCCATAGGAAAGAGACCTTTCAGAAGGAGTGTTGACAGCCTGGATTTTGTTAAGTCACTAACGACCATCTGGCTAAAATGCAGCATTGTGGGAACTTTCTGAAATCAATTGGCATGTTAAAAGGAGCAGTGAAATCAGCTGCATCCTTTCTCCTCTTACACCATGAGCGAGCTGAAAACAAAGGTGTTTGTCCCTTTCCTCTGTACTGCAGGAAGCTATATCATACAGGGAGCTTCCCAAGAGTCAGACTTGTCATATTTCTTGTTCATCTCAGGGGGCTTGGATCTAAATTCTGGAATACTTCAAATGTATCCTGTTGCTACAAGGAGTTTGGGGCAGGTAATATCTAGGAACAATAGAAATAGAAATCTGTGTCATTATGTTCTATGAGTGGTAAATGGCTCTCAGTAAGTCATCCAATGACGCAAAGAGGCAAAGGTTGAACTGCAGCAGACCACACCAGCCAGGCAATGCTTTTTGCCTTCATAAAGTAGTGAACACAGCAGATAGCACTGGGAGAAGCAGGGTGAGAAGATCAACTTCACCAGAGAGACATTTTTTTCTCAACATGGCTGTTTCCCACTGGTTCCTCACTTCTGCGCTCTTTCTGCTACTCTTCGGAACAGACACTTCAGCGCAGCAACAAGGTAAGCTCTTGCAGGAGGTCCATGACCACAAAGGAATAAGCCCATGGCAAGAGGTTGCACCATTACAAGGGGAGATTTTTACACTCCTACTCTGAGAAAGCTTTGTTCAATGACCTTCTCCGAACAGGAACCAGAGGGGCCTCAGGTCTCACCCAGCTCTGTCACTAAGGTAATTTTGTCTCATCTGTGTGTTTTCCCAGGGTGTTCTGTTAGTGATAGTGAACCAAGTGTTTATGAAAATAATCCTCCTGGCTATGTGCTGACTGCTATTCATGTGGAACCAGGCTTCACTATGACCATTGATCCTACTTCTGAGGATGCCAAGTTTTTTACTATACAGGGGTCTGAGCTGCAGCTAACTGAATCTGTGGACTATGAGGTAAGCCTTTAGCTAACAGGCTATAAGGATGAGATGGGTAATTCTGGGATCTAATGATTTGCAGCATGGGGGCTTGGATATTAAGGGATTCATAACCCATTTCTAAAGGATCAGTTGAGTTTGAGCTCACTGCTTGGGAGGACACCCTTTCACAAGCAGAGTATAGGGAGCAGGGGGTGCATGGTGTGCCTGCTGTCACGTTCCTTCAATGACTCTCTCTGAATTAAAGCCAGGGGAAATTTTAAAACCAAAAATGTGACAACTGTAGTGTTCAGGGTTCTCCAGGACTCCTATAAAATGGTCACTGTGTGCCTGTAAAAAACCGCTCTGAGCAGCAAGGTGCTCTTCTGTGAAGCATAAAGGCAGTTTAAAAGGTCAGTGTATTCAGATAGGTTGCTACTAAATTATTTTACCTTTCTGGAATGCTCTGTTCACAGCCATAAGCATCTTTAAGCTGCCTTTCCCCGAATGTAAACCCTCACATGTATGCGAGTGAACAGCAGACAGTGAGCAGCTTGCAAGTGGCACTGTGCTGTGTATGGGGTGGTTCTGTTTCATTTAAGTAAAAATCTCAGTTTACCTGAAGTCCTAGAAATGACCAACAGCTCTTCTGATGCTACAGGAATCACAGGGGACAGGCTCGAAGATAGGTTTGCTTTGACTTCATTGTAAACAGGATCTCATCGGCAATGAATGGCTTTAAAGGAAACAAAGAGGAAGTTAGATCATCCTGAGAGCAAAATAAAGTCCAGCAGCATTTCTGATCCAGCAATGCATGTACTTGTCTCGTTTACTTTAGAAGGAGTTAGTACATTTTGCCTTGTTTCTACATTGACTTGGTTTTGTGTTTACATACAGGAAAACACTGTGCTGATAGTGAACCTGATTTGTTGGAACTCTAACGTGCAGGTGAGTGCTCTTCCAAACACACAGCACTGTTATGGGGTACTGCAGGGCAGCACGTACTTCCCTCTGCTCCTCTTAGTCCACAGGCCTGGATGAGGAGATGTCCTTTTCTTTGTGGACATACTCCTCTCAGACAAAGAGAGAGCACCCAAAGCCCTGTGATAGGCCAAGGGGAATGGCTTTAACCTGCCAGAGGGGAGACTGAGATGAGCTCTTAGGCAGAAGCTCTTCCCTGGGAGGGTGCTGAGGTGCTGGCACAGGGTGCCCAGAGAAGCTGTGGCTGCCCCATCCCTGGCAGTGTTTGAGATCAGGCTGGACAGGGCTTGGAACTACCTGCTCTAGTGGAAGGTGTCCCTGCCCGTGGCAGGGGTTGGAACTGGATCAGCTTTAAGGTCCATTCCAACCCAAGTCATTCTATGAATGGGGAAAGGGTGGGAGCAAGCCCCCTCCCCCTCTTCCCCCACTGTGGGTTGGCTGCAAACCCAAGCCCCATTCAATCCTTCTCCAGAAGTACCCCTTACACCATCCCCTCTGGTCACTCTTCAAAGCAGTATCTGCCCCAACAGTCTTATTTTTGTCTTTGACTCTTATTTTACCCTTTCTGCAGAGTAATTCCTTGGAAATTCTGGTGACCATTCTCAATGAGAATGACAACAGCCCAGTGTTCAAGCAAACCAACCTCACCCAAGTTGTTCCTGAGGTAAGCATCGCATGGAAGTGAAGAGGGCACTCACTGCTATGGGGCTTAGGAAGCATTAGCAGGGAGAAGTCCAGCCCATTTCACAGAGGGAATAACCACAGCAACTTTGTTGTAGGACACAAAAGTAAATGCAACCATTATAGCCCGTGAGGAGTTAACTGCCAGTGATGCTGACATGGACACCATCTTCTATGAACTCACAACAATAGTGCAGGTGAGCATCTATGGGGGAAAATAGTAGCTCTAGAGAAGTCCTTGTGTTTAATTCAGAAGACCCCAACTTTGGAGGCTCAGTTCACTGCACTGCATTTAGTTCTCTGACAGCTTCTGGAAGAGGTACATCTTTTGCAACACACCAAAGGTTGGTTCGGTTAGCAGGCAAGCGCATTCACTATTTCATATATTAATCTTTTACTGCTTCTACTTTTATTCCACTGTACAGAATCAGCTTTTGTCTGGGATGTTCTGAGCCATATCATCCAGGGAAGTGTTGTTGGGATGTACTGTAAACACGTTGGGTAGAGACCTTTGTACCTCACTGGGTTGAGGGTTGTGCTGAGTTGAACAGGGAAAGGAGGACTCCTTGTCCTGTTTGCCAAAAGTGTCCATGTAAAGTGGAGATAAATAGCCCAAGATTCCACAAAAATTCCACAAACTGCTGTTCCCTGATTCCAGTTCAGTGAGTTTATCTGCTCTTTAGAGGTTTGCTTGGTAATTCTAGTCAAGACATAAAGTTAAAGGAAAACCAAAACAAGTGCAGATGATTCTAAAGTGAAATGAAATGTATGTTATTTCAATTTGGCTTTGCAGTGGCTTCCAAAGCTCTAAGATAAGGCAACTGATCTTGTCAGTGAACTTCAGTGGAAGGTGTCCCTGCCCATGGCAGGGGTTTGGAACTGGATGATCTTAATGTTCTTTCCAACCCAAACCATCCTGTGATTCTATGACAAGCCAGGATCAGGCATTCTCACATTGCCTATGCCCACTCACCCAGGTCCTCAGGATTAAAGGTCTGACTGGGATGACAAAGACAGCAGTGAGCAGTGTTTTGATCATGTCTGTGACTCAGTCTCCTAGTAAAGATTTTCCTTTCCCCCCACCAGGGCACAGAAGGTTATTTTGCCATAAAAGGAGTTAATAACCCAGAAATTTATTTAAGAAGAGCATTGGACTATGACAAATTTAAACTGACAATCTTGCTGCTGTATGCACGGGTAAGTTCTCCAGGAGGAACAAAGGGCTTTGTTTGCCGCAGTGATCCCTAGCTGAAGGATAAGTCTGAATGGGAGACATCTGGGATGACAGGGGCAAGGTGGATACTGGGGTGGTGAATTTGGAGTAACCTTCCACCCTCCATTACTGCACACTTGCATTCAGTCCACCTTCAGCAGCAGAATGAGATAATTTGCTGCTTTAGCTAATCTCACTAAACTGCTAAGTCTTAGAGTGGAATTACAACAGCTAGAACCCCCTGGGCCACTGGCTTTTGCAGGTGGGTTCTTCTTTGGGTATCTCATGAGCCTGCTTTGTCTTTGGGTATAGGACAGGCCTGTGGGCAGCTCTGATGCTACCAACACAGCTACTGCAACAATAAATATACTTATCGAACAGTCGGACACCAAACCACCCTGGTTTCTACCCTGTACCTTTATTAATACCGACAACAACATCTGCATCAGCAGTCCCTACACTGGGAGGGTCAACATCTCTGAGATGTCGGTAAGCAGGAGTGATCAAACTGTATCCTTAACACGTAAATAGTATCCAGATGCTGTTCCCAGTGGATGGTGCCTAGTAAGTTCCACGGTCTCATCCTGATCTTCAGTCATCAATGCAGCCTGGCAGGGAGCCTTCATCCTGGGAACTGGAGGTACCCCCACCCCAAGCAGCACTGCTTGTCCCTGTCCCTGCAGCACATCACAGTGAGAGGCAAGAGCTGGAAGCCCCTGTGCTCTGGATGTCCTCCCTTTTGCCCTGTTACAGCTCCTTCCCAGCAGTAGATGCCATTCTGCCCACACAGACCCAGCAGAGCTGTGCTGGGCTGGGAGGGTGCTGCAGTGGGGTATATAATGTTTTGCCATCTTATTACAGACAGAACCACTCATCCTGGAGCCGGGGCCTATCCATGCTATTGATCCTGACTACACTATAAATGAAAGAATTGTGTACAGCATTGTTGGTGGTGAGTAGAAGTTGTCACCTTCCTCAAACTGCATTGCTCATGTATCCCTTATGTTACCTGCCCAGAGGAGACCTACTCCATGGCTGTCTAAATAGACCCACAGTGTCTCAGAGTGAGGAGGGGAACTAAAAGTTTTACTTCTATTTTAACACATCTCCAACATAAATATTTTCATTATTCAAACATAGATTAGAGTGTAGGAAGCAATTTGTACCCCTACATCAACACAAGATGGTTTCTGTGTCTAGGCTCCTTTTGTAGTCAGAAAGAAATAAGCATTTCCAGAGTGAAATGCAGCTCACATTAAGGCCAGTGCTCACAGTGAGTTGGATACATCATGCACTGAGATGCTGCTTTCTCTTTGTAATATATGTAACAAGTTCAGGTAGAGATGTTTTACCCTTAGATGTCTAGAGCTATTTGAGACTAATCTCCACCCAACTATTCTCTGTAGCTTGGTTTCTCACCTTTAAAATAGGAATAATTCTTCCCTTACCTCTCCTGAAATGCATTTTGGGTTCACATTAAGGAACTGGAGGTCTTCAGTCCTCAAATTGTACCGGATACTCTGAGCATTTAGTGCAATTGAAACTGGTTATAGCTGGGCCTAGGCACTGGAAAGGCGAAGCTTTGCTGTTTTACCTCATCTAGTTGGGTTTACATGCATCTCTGTAGTGGTTTTTGTCTGCTGAGTCCCTCTGAATCCCTGGCCAGCAGTCCCAGCCCTTGGAGCAGGCAGGCCAGGAAAGCTACATGATGCCCTGGGGGGGGGTGTTCACTCAGATGTGAAAGCCCATGAGCTCCAGGCTGCTTGATGAAGGTATCTAATGATTGAATAGTCTTTCCATTTTCTTTAGGGAATACAGACAAAGTATTCTCAGTGGATGCAGACACAGGGAATCTGACTATGAACAAAGCAGCCACTTCCCCAGACAGGTTCCTCCTGCAGGTCATGGTAAGTGTGATGGCACAGCAGACAAGAGCCTAGCATAGCTGGCTTTCCAGGAGGCAGCAGTTTATGTTACAAGAGTCAACGACATTAATAATGATTCACATACACCCCTTCCTTTGGAAGGGCCTCTAGTATTTGACCAGTCTTACATCAACTTACAAACCTCTTGCAGAAGTTAAGAGGCATTTTCACTATGTGTGGGTGCTACATCAAAGCAAATTTAACTGAATAGGGACATCCTGCTGAGCTGAAAGTATGGAGGAGCGTGACTGGAAAGCTTTCTTTAGGAATGACTGGAGCTTCTGTTACAGTAGTTAACATAACCCTAGAGACGAGCTCCTCTTCTGGCTACAGCTTAAGAGGAAAGGGGTGAGCTGAAAAGAACTCTGTGTACCACATACTTAACACAAGGAGTCCATAAGGCCCCTTACACAGGCCTGGCTCAAAGCTCACTGAAAGTGACAGGCAGAACCCCATGAGTTGCAATGGGCTTCAGATCAAGCCTAGTCTTCTGTTTCTCATCACTACTAGGAAATGGGTAGCATCTCTTTCTTTCTCTCCAGGCCACCCAGGTCAACAACATCCAGAAATACTCTGTAGCCAGTGTAGAGATTAAGGTCATCAATAAAAGTGAGCATCCACCCTACTTTGAGAACAAGATCTACAATGGGACTGTGTTTGTTGGTCTGCCCCTAAGGAGCTTTGTCTTCCAAGCTGATGATCCTTCAAGCCCCCTGATGATAACAGCACTGGATGATGACTTCCCTGATGTAAGAAACTGAAAATGCACCACATTTATTCTTATTATATCGGAGATAGAATGAGAAAACATAAAGAAGGGAGGAGGTGGGAGAGGAAAACGCATCTTTTCCTCTCATGTTCTGTATTACATTTCCCTGGCAATTCCACATGAATCAGAACTGCTTCTGGTGTGATGTAATGTGAAGGACCTGCTGAAGTACTCTGTTCTAAACCCCCAGATTTATGTAGGTGAGCTGATCCACTGCAAACCAGCACACCGAGTAAAACCCAGGGTTAGGCAAGGAATGGGGATGAGTCCAGATCTGAATGAGGGCTAGGTGAAGTGTTTCCTGGAAGAGTTTGTGTTAAGATCCCAGGAGGAGGTGTCTTCCCTGCCAGGTCAAGCAGAGTTACCTGTGAATTGGGCTGGGAGGAGGAGCGAGCCCAAAGACAGCAGACTAGGATCTGTAGTCCTAGGCTGGGAATTGTAACCTTCTCCCTGTAAAGACTACTTTGGAGAGAGCCATTCTTGAACAATGCACTGGGAGAAGGTAAGGGAAGAGGCTTCCTGATCATCCATGCCCACCCCACTGAGTAAAGAAAAAGTTCTGGTTTTATTTCTGCAAAGGCTTCCATGACATGACTGAGGCGTAGTAGAGGAATAGCAGCCTAGACACAAAGGAAGAAATTGTGCAGCCCTCAGCACAGGTCTGTTTCTCATGTATTGCCCTCTGGCACTGTTGTAAAGGCAGAACTGACCAGATTTACAAGGTTTCATGTACAAATATGTTTTGCTTGGGCAAATACTAAAGTTCCAGCAAAAGCTGGGTGAGACTTGGGGCTGTTTTGGATGCAACACTTTGAGGATGCATTCTTAAACTCTGAGCAGCAGAACACACTTGAGTTCAGCCTTTCTCACTTCCTCAGTCCAGACTTATTCACTGCTTTGTACCCTTCCTCATACTTCAGGTGTGTTTGACAAGTCCTGCAAAGCCCTGTTACGAAGATGCCCCAAAGCATGAACTGTGGTTTAATCATTCACTCTTCTGGCTTTTCAGAAAGTCAACCCAAATATTGAGTACTACATAAAAAACAGCACAGACTTCATAGCAACCAAAGACGGATTCATCCTGACAAATGTGGTGCTGCAGTCCCCAGAAACTGTAACAATTGAGGTAGGTCAGCTTTCTTCATACCTTGCTGCTGTCATGGAAGGGAGGGTTAGTGTGGTGAGGAGATGGACAAGGTATGCTGTCCACAAAGGGCCCACTGTGTACCTTGGGACTGAGCTGGAGACCTAGGAAGTCCCTAAGCTCTCTCTTTGCTATATTTGCACAGGCTGTTGGAAAAGACACGGTGAGCCTGCAGGAGGCAAGCACTGTGATTGTGGTGGAGGTCATGCATGCCACAGGTAGGTTGAGCGTCTCTTTGGTTTCTGCTTTGTGGAGATAACTGGGTAGTTTTTTCTTCCTCTGTGGGCAAACTGGCAATGACTGGTCACCCACTAAAGTCTGTGGACCTGGCCTGACACCAATCCCCTACCTACAGAAGGTTCTACAGTGGCTATGAGAGAAAATAACATCCTTATGATGCGATCACCACATGCCTCAAACAGCCTTCTGAGACTTTAAGTAGTGCTGTGTATTGTAATGTCTTGTTATTCTAAAGCTATATCTTAGGTTACCTCCTGCTCTTCTGTGGGTCAGAAAGAACCCAGGATGATTAATCATGGCAAAGGAGGGTTGTCCTGACACCTTGGTACATCACTGCTTCTTTTTAGCCAAATCCAGAGAAAGCTGCAATGTTATTTTCTATTTATACAAAGCAGACAGAAGCTAGCACAACCCCACAAAGCCAGGCTTCCTCATGAGCCCAGGCTCAGGCCAAGTCAAGGTTTATACTCCAAGATTTTAAGGTCTTAGCAGGAGAAATGACCCATTAAAACCAGGAGAAACATAAGGCTACATACACAACCCTCCAGCTAACATTTGGCTTTGTTGATGTAAAAATTTCTCTCACTTCCAAGCTTCTTAGAAATAGTTCTTATGCAGGTCTTATGAATTAGATTTGAACTACTGCTGTGGATCAAGATGAGCCAATAGCATGCATTTTCACATCAGGATAGGCACTTAATGCCCAGACTCCATTGTTTTATACATGAGTATGTATGGTTGAAGTTCCCAGTTGGGTTTTCCCATTACATCACTCTTTCATCACTGCTATTGTTGGGATTTCTGGAGAATAAAAATGTGCCTGGGTGTGAATCTGTCACTTCACAACTAAAACCACTGGCTGTGTAAAAAAACACCTAAAACCAATTTGAGTGTGCAGTCCAGCTCACCCAGTTCAGGTGTCAGTACATGGAGATACAACACTCCCAACAAAAGGACCAAATGTTGCCCTTGGTATTTAAATCACACAAAATTTGATGACTGTGCAGAACAGTAGATTGAAGTTGCACTGAAAAGCTCAGAGTCTGACAGGAATTGTGTTTTATAGTATAGTCAGCATCCAGGAATGGCCTAAGTTGGGCTGAGATCACTATTTGCCTGGTCAACCTGCAGGTTATTTAACCTTGGATGCTAAGAGGTAGTGCTACGGAATATGCATCTGTCATGGGTTCAGCAGCAGCAGTCATTTTTCTTTAAGCAGTAGCTGGTGTAGTATTGTGTTATGGATTTTTAGT
>JASSUY010022647.1:0-29750 GCA_032466535.1 Forpus xanthops
TTCAAACTTAAACAGGGGAAGTGTAGATTGGATCTGAGGAAGAAATTCTTTAGTGTAAGGGTGGTGAGGCACTGGAATGGGTTGCCCAGGGAAGTTGTGTTTCCATCACTGGTGGTGTACAAGGCTGGGTTGGACAGAGCCTTGGGTGGCATGGTTTAGCGGGAGGTGTCCCTGCCCCTGGCAATGGTGTTACACCTAGATGATCTTGAGGTTCTTTCCAACCCTTT
Organism: Forpus xanthops; assembly: GCA_032466535.1. NCBI lineage: Eukaryota > Metazoa > Chordata > Aves > Psittaciformes > Psittacidae > Forpus > Forpus xanthops. Next base: position 228 of record JASSUY010022647.1, read on the forward strand.
CCTATTCTAGTCTAGTCTAGTCTAGTCTAGTCTAGTCTAGTCTAATGATGCAAGGCAACCACCACCACCTCCTCCCATGCACTTGTTTTTAAATTGGGAAAGAGTTTTTAGTCTTCCTGGCCAGACACTGTCCCTTCCAGCTTTAGAAAAGCTGCTGCACATTGTATAGGGCCACTTACCACCTCCTGGCATGGTAAAAGTCATGCTTTTACCATCGTTTATCACCATCTTTTATCACCTATTTATGGTACTTCCTATACTTGCTTTATCTGTGACTAATTCACAAGTAACCCATTTTGAGACAAAACCATCACTTTCTAGACCAAGTGGCGCATCCAAAGTACTGCTTTTCCACACACACTTTTTTCAAATGAGCCTTTATATTCCAGACATGTGTGAATATGTGTGTATTTCTTTGCTAATCACACCTTACAAAGTTGTATATCTGGGCCACTGCCTGCATGCAGCGTGCTCCTGTCACTTGAGGTGAAGAAAGCTGCTGATCCGTCTCTGTGTGGACAGCGGGACCCTTGGGTTAATTGAGCACTTACACCAGTCCCCATGCTTGCCCTACCTATGATTTGTTTCCAGACATTCAGATTCTTAAATATCTGGATCCTCTGCTGAGTTTCCAGCAAACAGCAGATGAGTGATGGTAGTAAGTGATACAGTAGCTCGGAACAGTTCAAAGCCAGAGGGATTGCTTGAGTACTCAGGCTGTGGTGGGACTTACGTGGTCCTCCAGTCCTCCTTCCTTAGCACCACCTCAATCCTTGCTGCAAGGGGAAGGTTTAGATGATCCTTCAGTCTGGTTCTTGCGAGGGGAAATTGATGCATACTGTTGAATTTACCAGTGCCCGTCATCTTTGACATCTCTGGGAACAGCATGAATCAGCACCTGAAGGAGCTGTTGATCTGCACAGAAAGATCAAGAAAGCAAAGGCATTGTCAACAGTTTCTGATCATCATTCAGGTCATGAGCTCTGGGGAGAAACAGCACTTGGTCTTGTGATGTACATACAGTGGAGACCAGATAAAGGTCAGAGTTGGTCTGCAGGACTTATGGAGACCTCGGTGAAAGGAAAGAGTTTCAGTCATCCCTGCAGTGATTTGTTTTCAGGTCCCCTTCAAACAACCTGGCTGTGAGGTTTGTCACATCAGTCATCTGCAATTAGGATGCTACATCTGATGGTACATCTGTTGCTGAGGGTGACGAGCCAGCGGTGCCTGGGGAGCACAGGAACATAGGGACCTGCAGTGAGGAGGTATATCCTGGTGGTGTGAGCGGCTGGCTGGTGCAAAACCTATTGCCCAGAGCCAGGGCTCCCCACATGGGAGAAAACAACTTGTTCTTGGTTCTCCAGCCAGGAGAGCTGGAGGCTGCTGGGAGATGAGGCAAAGACTGCATAGAGGAAGAGCTGCAGCCATGGTGAAGCTGAAAGCAGTGTCAGTCTCACGGAAATGCTTCTTATACTAGAAGTACTTAGGTTTGGTATGGGATAACCATGAGAATTGTAACCCTGGTATGGAGAGGCCACACCTGAAAAGACCACATAATCCTCACCAGCCTGAGTCTGCCCCAAGCTCTGGGGATGGGGCTGCTCATGGACCAGATCAGGGTAAGCAATCTCCCCCTCTTTGCTCCCATTATCTCCATAGGTTTGCCTTATCTCCAGGCTTTACAGGCTGCTTTTCCTCCCTGAGTAAAGGCAGTGATAGTCAGCAACCAGCATCCCTAAGATGCCACCAGGGAGGATGAACACATGCAGTAGCAGCACAGCTGGCTGTAGACACCTCGCCACACTTCTTCACTGTGTGAGGCACCCCTCAGCATGGGCTAAATACCCTGTCTCTCCATCAGCACTACATGCTGCCCTCCTCAAACATGGGGCAGCCGCTGCCTAATGCTTGCAATGCACCATGCTCACAACACCTTCACTCCCTGCCCCTGCTGTCCCCCTGGAAAGCATAGCCAGGTCCCTCTGCTCCAGCTGCAGTTCAGGATGCGCTGTTTGGGGCTCCATTAGCTGGTAAAATGAATTACATTCTATGTTTTTGTATAGCACATTCAAAGACAGAAATATCCAGGTTGTTTGTGCATCTTGAAGGTTGCGTTCTCTCTGTCTGTCCAGGTGAACATTTTGGGTTTTAATACAAAATAGAAAATGTCTATTTTTAGCTTGTCTCTTTTAAAGGTAAATCTATTGCAAGGGGTGGTCTAATGCAGAATGAATCTCTCAAATGTTTTAACAAAGGGGAGGAGACCTGGAGCTCTTTCCTGCCAGGGGAGCAGCCCTGCCAGCACAATGAAAGATATTCCACAGGGGAATTTCTGACACATGCTGCCCCTACGTTTCTGGTATTTATTATAGAGGGAAAGGAAGACAAAAGCTCAAGAGAAAACAAAAATCTAGGTCTGTCTCACGTTATTATAAACTGAGAATGGATAGGCAGGCTCAATTTCCTGTTGCTAAGCAGCCAAGAGAATTGGTTAACTCTACACCCTGAGCCTTTAAAGAAAAAAACAAAAGAGAGCAGAAAGCTCTGTGTGTGTTAGGGTGTGTGAAATAACATGTAAATAGCATATTAGCATACAGAGATCCAACGTTATTTTTGTTCAGACAGTTTGGAGATGATGTTACATGGGTGATGTGAAACGAGTCCTGCCTTGGGTAGACAGGATAGCCTTAGCTTTGAGGTATAAAGTAGAAAGGGAGAGAGGTTGTGCCATGTCAGCAAGGCCAAGCAGCACCTTCTTGGGCTTTAAAGGGTCCCTTTAGGGCATGGTCTTGCACCTCCCTAAAAATCTGGGTGCATGTTCATGGGTCATGAGGTCCAATTCCTGGGGATCCAAGTCCCTCCTCTCCCAGCCATCACGGAGTCCTTCACCAATGTACAAACCAGCTCAAAGCACAGGAGAGCCCCCAGCCCTCATTCCCACTAGTGCTGCTCCTGCAGGAAAGGCAGGATGCACAACATGCTGGGTGAAGTAGCATCCACTGACCAAGTGCTGAGAGGGAAGGGAGAGCCTGGTCCCACCTGGGGACACTCCCATGCTGAGAGGTCCTGCTCGGGTCCCAGCTTTCCCCCTTTGTGCTCCTTGTAGCCAGGTAGCTGGAGTGGGAGAAAACCAGTGTCAGTCTGGCAAAACAGTCTAGCAGAAGGATGTGGGAGGGGGTTGTTACTTTCTTACTGCCCAGCTAAATTAAAATGGTAATTATAATAGACATTATACTTGACAAAGGGGGTCTTGGAAGCCAGCTCTCTTTCACAACCCATGATTATTTCACTGCCTTTCCCTTGTTTCTGCAAGCATGACTTTGCCCATCAGAAAGAGGAAAACACCTCTGCCCATGCTGGTTTGCAATAATCAGTCCCAGTCAATGATTTCTGTGTTATGCCTCCAGTAGAGCCTGGCAAATTCCTCCTCCGGTCCCTCACCTTTGCAGCAATCCCTTGCTCACTGCCTGTGCACACAGTGTTATCCCAATACAGAACATCTGGCAGCTGCCATGCTTCTTCACACCAGACCTTGTCTTTCCCTCCATCCCAGCTCTGTTCCCTGTCCACACTAGCTGTAACACGGGCTTCTCCTTGCACACACTAGATGGATGGATGGGATGGATGTTGATCTGCAGGGGATTTGGGATGGTAAAAGCACCCCAGTACCAAACGCAGCTTGCTTGGCGACACAGAGCATGCATGGGCACATGAGGCATTGCTGTGACATGCAAACAGGGGACAGGAGGCAGTGCTCTCGGGCAGGGTCAGGCTACCCCTGCCTCCTCTTCTTCCCCAAGCATGGGCCTAAAAATAGACATAATCAGGTTTCAAAGAGGAAAAGAAATGAAGAGGCCAAGTGTCACGACCTCAGACATGCTCTGAGGCCGCCCTGTTCCCCGCATGTCTTTCCTTCCCTGTGCCTCCCACTGGCGTTTCCGGACCAGGAGCAGCTGGGACACACAGCCTGGGCACGGCCATCAGCTGTGGCCTCTGGTTGGGATGTGCTTCCTTTCCGTCCCTCCCTGTCTGCCCTCCTGCTGCCTGTGACCAGCTCCCTCTTTGCCTGGGACAAAGCATCAGCCCTGGGCTCCATTCCCAGCTCCCTGCTGCAGCTGCCTCATGGGGATATAACCTACTGAGATGGGGCTCCTGATGGAGTCACACTGAGCCCCACTCCGTGCCAGACTGGATCCGGGAGACACCTAGTGTCTTCCCTTCTCAAGCCTTACGAGCATTGGTTTCAATGGCTGGCCCATGTGGCCACGCTGCTCTGTCTGATTTTGTTCATAATAATGTGGTGTGTTTCATGCTGGGAGCTCAAGACCCGGAGTGGGGAAAGCAGAGGATACAGTGTCGTTGCAATTACAAGCAATTACAATGAAGCATCAGCATGGGAGGAAAGCCCCTCACTCTCTGCTGGGCATCAAAGCACTCCTCTCCAGAGCCAGGGGCAAGAGGGCACACAAGTGACATATTAAATAAACCTCGATGTTTCTGAGGTGTGGCTGGTAACTCCAACCACTTGAACTGCCACTGTAGCAATTCAGTGTTTTCTGTCCCGTCACTTTGTCCTTCTTCTATTCCAAAAAGCTCCAGCCCCTGTGTTCCCAGTGCTTTGCCCTCACTTGCCTGCACCTCAGCCCACTTCCTGCATACCTGGGATCCTTCCTTTTAAAGTTCAGCTGAGGATTTCAAAGCCAGACATCTCCATACCAGTCCACCCAACCCTACCCAAAGTAGTGGCACAGAGGGAGATGGTGGCTGTGAACAGAAATTAAGTGTTTTTAGGAGCAGCAAGTAGCTGTGCACACACTTTGCACAAGCCATCCTACCAGCAGCTGATTCCCTGGCAGGATGTATGAACATATTACTGGATTTCCCCTTTTGCTTCCTCCTGCCAGTGCTCAGTACCACACACAAACCCCTTTCGCCCTACCAAAGCCTTGATTCTGCACTTGCATCCTGCAGAGTTGCCCTCATCCTCTCCCCGCATTGTGTTAAAGCTGAATGAATGAAGTTCTGAGTACGTTTCTAATGAAAATTAAGTAAATTAAACACTTGTATAAGAAGAGGCTTATATACTTCTTACTTATATAAGAAGTTTTCTACTTATATAAGTAGAACACTTCATTTATTTTTAATTCTTCTCTTTAAATCTTATTAAAAACAGTGAAGAAAGTGACGAGAACTGAAGTTGCAGCTGATGAGCACAGGATTGGTTTGTTCTGTTTTTCAATTAAATATTATCATATTGATACAATACATCAATATACTGATAGAAATGTCATATGTCAATAATATCGTTGATTCTTTTTTTAAAATCCAAAATGTTAATACTAGAAAAATCACTCTGAAAGGCTATATTCAGAATAATTCCCCTTTTCTTTAAACAACATAAAATATCTACTAAACAGGCATGTTCTGTGCTTTAAAATGTGCATTTTTCTGCTTCTGTACATTTTAAATTTATTCTGGGCTCGTGGATCCCTTGGTTTCAATGTGTGGAACACATGGTGAGTGTTATTTGCTGGTTATTTGCTCCATTTGCAATACCAGGATCTGAGGCAGGATTTGCTTCTGCATCAGTCAAAAAAGAAATGAGCTCAGGGAAGAAATCAAAGAGCTGCTTTAAAAGCATTAAGCCTGAGTCCTTACAGTAGGGACTTTCTCTGTCCCAGGTGGGGTTTACCAGGCAAACTGATGACAAACCTTCTGTAGGAGATTGTCTCAGCCTGGCTGGTGGTGCCAAGTGGTACCCAGAGACATCATCAGGTGTTGCATGAGCTCTTAGTTCTCCTGGCTGAGCACAAGCAAGTCCATGGCCATGGGTACCTTCTAACCTGGGCCCAAGGGAGAGCAGTGCCTGGAGGACTTTGATGATTGGTTGTATGTTCTCAAGCACTGCATGTGCTGGCTTAGCGCACCCCTGGCACAGCAGCCCCACACAGCTGGTGAGTGAAGAATGCTATTTTGGGGGTCAAAACCTTGCTCTGACCAAACCGGGGGCTGTTACAGGCTCACTTTTCCCACCAGAGTCAGTGGGGTCATCTACTAAAGTGTGTCATGTCAGCCCTGTGACTGTTTAAGTGTGTGAGGCTTGTGCCAGTAATGGAGTCACAGGATTACACTGCGTCTGGTCCCAAAGAAATCTATGAATTTGTATGAGCAAACGATTGTACCTTCTGGAAGCTGATGAAAACTTCTCCCAGAAGAATGTTATGTATCAATATAATAACAAGACTTGCTGATGTGAGGAAAACTTGTGTTTATCTTAGCTGAGCACCTTGAGCAGCTTGAGCAGGGGCACCAAACCCACCAAGAAGGCTGGACCCAAGCCCTGTGATGTGTGGTGCTGCCTCTCCAAGTAGACAGGAGCCATGCTGGTGAGCCAAGCTCCAGGTGTTTATCCCAAGGCCTTTTTTCCACAGCCTTCACCAACCTTGGCCAGTCGCTCAGGTATTTACCCACAGGCAGCAGAGTTGCAGAGTACGTGGCAGGGGAACAAGAGCATGGCAGCATGTGGTGAGTCCTGGTGTACAAAGCACATGCTCACGGCATGCAGCAGTATAAAAACTATGTCAGGGCCTCTACCACGTTCAACAAAAGACCATCACCGTTTTGCTCCAGCTGTGTTCAACCTACAAGACAGACCTGATATATTTCAACAAAAGCTTTTTAATTTCCCTTTGGGAAGTGCTGATGGATTATCAGGAGGAAAACTCAGCTGGATGTTGTCAGAAGGTGCTGAGTGGCCCTCAAGGAAGGTGGTGGACGAGCCTTGCTGAGCTGTTCAAAGTCAACTGGGGGTAAAAAAATGAACACTACATAGAAGAAAGTAAAATGATGACAGTGGGTCAGATCATCCCAAACCTCCCCTAGCAGCCAGTAGCAGGTGTCCAAAAAAACATGAGAAACAGGGTAAATGCAGAAGTGATCTCCTTATACATCTTCCTAGCTTTTGGCACACAGTGCCGTTGACAGATCTGTAAGCCTCAGGGGAAAATCACATATGAGATCTCTTTTAATTCTTATTTCTGTGATACATGACCATGGGATTTTTGTCCTGCATCCACATGAGCTCATCCAGCCACTGAACAGGCTTTTCAGAAAGGCGGCATTATCACAATAGCCAGATATTCTCTGTGGCTTTCCACATGACTACTGTGGAACGGCAGCCTGCCAAGCCATCTAAATCCAGCCAGGAAGCATACCAAATACCACTCAACAAGTCACGTCAACTTCAGCTTCCTAGCGGTTACATTAATGGCTGCGACTCTGACCAAAGGAGGAATGGTGCGTACTCCTCTGTGGCATGAAAGCAAGGCCATAGCATTGTGTTGGTCAGTCCTCTGGAGCTAAAGGGCCATTCAGGTCTGTGGGGATGGCTGCAGATTTCTCTGAAGCATGGTGGAACATCCAAAAGGTTTTGTCCACCCTGTGATGCTCAGAGAGACAGCAGGTCAAGGAGAGGACATGGCCACCACAAGGGGCAGTCCCAGGCTGTAACCCACACCGGACACCACCCACTTCCACGGGCTGAGCTGGCAGTAGGAGAAGAGGGGAAAACTTGGTGCAGCCTAATCCAGCATTAAAGTCCTTACTAATTCTCTCCTTCCTGAGGACACCTGAGCCACGGCGCTGGTGTGTGGAGGCCGGCAGCTGCCATCCCAGTTGGCTTGAGCAGCTGCCGTGCTTGCCTCCAGCAAGGTACCGTGTCTGCAGGATGGATGACACAGAGTTGGACTTCTGCTCCTCAGGAGTCACCCCAAACCTGGGGAGGGTGCGATATGGCTTTATGGATAAAGGGAGAGGGGATGTGTCACATAAACATCTCTGGTGCCAGTTAGGAGATGCTAAACCCCTGTGTCTCTCCAGCAGCATTGCTTGGGAGGAAGGAGAAGTGGTTGCACGGAGCAGAGCTCTGCCCTTACTGCAGTAGTCTGTTCTGCTGGAAGCCAGCAGAAACTTGGATGCTGTACTGAAAAGTCAGGCAGAGAGAGGGCAGGGAAGTCCTCTCCCATAGCAGGAATAAGGCATCTTCTTGTAAGCAGTTCAGCTAGCGATTTTATCCCCAGTTGCTGCCAACAAGAGAAATCATTCAGTCTGTGAAAATGTGAGATGAAAAACTCAAAGTGGTTCTTATTTAAGAATAAGACTTATAAAAGTAGCAATGGTCTGTGAATTGTGGCTTTTCAGCTTTGGATCTTTCTAACATGGTGATACACACACCCAGATCCAAACTAGCAGCAATATAAAATGTGCTGAAAAAAAAAATCAGACTGATGCAAAAGGAGAAAAGACACAATGTGCTTTGCATTTCCCTGTCCCTTCCTGTGTTATTTAAGTACTGAAGTGAGTATGCATACCTATATCCTTCACTGACTTCACTTTTTACCCTTCACACTGTTGGTTTTGGTTTTCTTGAATCTTATTTCCTGCTGCCTGGAGAGTGTAACCAGCCCAGCCAGAGGTGCTTTCTGGTTCTACTGCCCTCACACAAAGCATTTGGGCCAATCTTCACCAGGGCAAGAGCATCAGTCTAGGAGCTCTCAGCCCAAGGCACAGGGGATGAGATCCACCTTGTAGGACAGTGGCAAGCAAAGTGAGCAGGGGATGGCAGAGACTCCCACAGGTTTCAGTACTGGCTCAACTGCAGGATTGCTCAGTGCCCTCTGGGAGGTCCTGGACCAGAGCCCCACATCTGTAAAATGGAAATAACGTTCTCAAAACTGACATGGCTCTCGGGAGGGCAGTGACTATTAATGGTCATGACAAGCTCCACCACAGCAGAGATGTGGCACTTACAAGGGCTGCTGTCTCTCTCTTGAGAGAAAAGGCTTAATGTGTATCAGCTGTCCCCACTGGTACTAAAACTGTTATCACCGTTCATCTTTTGGCTGTCTTGGTCTTTCTCCTTTTAGATCTAAAACTGCATTTCAAAGCTTCAAAGTGCAAATTGATCTCCGCAGCTTGGCTGGATTCCTTGCAAATAGGGGTTGGAGCTTGCTTTTGATTTCTTCTCACATTTCTGGCCACAGCTGGGCTTGAAAACATAAATAGCAGCCATCACATTCAAATAGAAATGACTCTGGAGTCCAAGGGAAAAAGGTACCATTATTTGGAAGCCATACTACAAACCAGCGGCTACCCTCCTTCAGAGCAATGAAACACAATTTTAGTGAATAAGTAATTTTAGTCCCTGAGTTTCTGACCTGAGTTTTCTATTCCTGACTGCTATTCCAGACTTTGGTTTAATTCAGCAGTTTATGTGAAGATGCTCTATTGGGATACGGCAGTGGGTCCAGCTAGTGTTGCAGAGATTAATGCCTTTATTCTTCTTGAAATAGAAATGGTGTCATGGGATCTTTCATGCCTCCCCACAGATAGATCTTGATTTAAAATGTCATCTGAGGGATCACATCACTAGAGGCACATTTCACTTCCTAGCTCAGTGCAATACTGTTGACAGAAAGCAATAATGTGTCCTCAGCCATGACGTGCAGTCAGATGTTGTGCTTCAAAGTGTGGCTCAGCACCCAGGTAGCTGCGCCATGGCAACAACAACCAGGCTCTTTGGTGCCTGGGCCATCATGGCAGGACTGCACCCCTTCAATGGAAATAGATTTCTATTTGATTCAGTGTAAGTATGGCTTTGTAAAGAGCTAATGAACTTGAAACATCCCCACTGCAGCATTTACTCAGCTTGGCTTTTGACAATGTAATTTATTTTTACCCGTCCACACTGCTATTTTCAGACATAGTACCAATATTTCAAGTGTAAAGACCCTTGCTAAGCAGAAACTTCCTCCTAATTTATCAATTAGTTAAGCCACTCTTTCAAATGTGTTTTCTTAATGGTGTCCCCAACCTCACATGGACATCACTGGACCTCATGAACCCTCTTCATAATCCTGAGGAGGTCTGGAGCCTGGGGCATCACGAAACAAAGGTGGTTGCTCCTGCCATCCACTGGAAACGACAGAGCAGCAGGTACCAGCACACCTTCCTCTACCAGCTGCTGCAGGATCATCTCCCAGTCCAAGACTCCTGATCCAACAAAGAGCTACAAAATCTCTGGGGGTGATTTGTTTTAGCCACACCTTCACTGAGTTTCTTGATGGAGGGAGAGAAGGTAAATGTTTTCTGCTTAAAGAGATAAAAGGAGGAGCAGTGGGGTTGCCCTGAGGAGAGCAGGTCTTCCTGGGGCTTCCATGGACTTCCAGACCATGCCCAGAGACGAAGGACAGCAGAGGTATGGAGAACTTTGAGATGGAGTGTTGCTGTTCTCAGTCTGTGACTCCCAGGTTCCAGAAAGCAGCCAGCTTGGGGGCATGGAGTGCATTCCCTCACCAGGTACGCTTGCAGAAGGAGTGAAAATTTGACTGCATTTGCTGAAACGTGATTTATGAGTCTGGTTTGATGTCCTGCCCTGTTGACCAATGTGTCTACCAGAGGCAGGCAACAGGCAGAACAATGCTTGAACACCTGACCATGACAAAAAAAGCTACTTTAGCCATCACATGGAAATCTTGACTGCACTGAATTTACTACCAGTAGTAGAGCTGTCTCACCACTACCCCTACACAGCATGCTTGGCTTTCTCTTGACTCTCTCCAGAGTGAACCCCTTCTGCACTTCCAACCCATCCCCAATCTCCTTGTGGGAATTTGCTGTGTTGAATACCATCTTGGGGCTAATTTTAGGGCATGAAGTCTCAGGGTTTTATCTTTATGATGGCTTCCTCAGGTGTCCTCCAGAGATGTTTTCAAGTGAGATTAATAGGTAAATTCTCATGGAAAAAAAAAAAAAAAAAAAAAAAAAACAAAAACCAACAACACAGGGGTTTTAGTGATTTGCCCTCTTTTTAATGAAGGCAGTTGTCCGAAGAAGTGGTAAATGCTCCATCCCTGGCGATGTGCAAGGCCAGGTTGGATGGAGTCTTGACTAACATGGTCCAGTGGAAGGTGCCCCTTCCCATGGCAAAGGGATTGGAACAAGATGACCTTAGGGTACTTTCCAACTCAAACCATCTATGATTCTATGATATTCATGAGGCCATTAATATAAGAGGGAAGAAGCTTTGCTAATGGGAAAATGAAGACTCCATGTTTATCATGTGAAAGTGTTTAATGGCAGCTCACTAGCTCCTCAGCCCATGAACTCTTGCACTGCTCCAATCCCTGTTGTGGGTAGGCACCAGCCTGCATCACTGCTGACCATGTCTGCAAGCAGGGAAAAACTGCTGGGCAGCAAACCTCACGTTTCCCTGCAGCCAGGCTAAGGGCCGCCTTTCACATCTGCGCAGCACCGCTTGGTCTGCAGGAGTAGAGAGGCAGCTTTTGGTTCGAGCCTGGTCCCAGAAACAGCTGCATGTGAAGCTTGCCAGTGGGGGCCGAAGCAGCAGCTCCAGTTCTACAGCCGCGCTGCTGAAACGCAACCCTCGTTTCAAATCAGCTGCAGTGAAACGGAAGGCTTTGAGAAAACAAACTCCCTCCAAGCACATCCTTAACTTCATTTCCTCTGGTGGCCCTCCTTCTTTCGGGGCTAGGTTTCATGGGTCACTTTGTATCTTTACTATTTTTTTCCTCCTTCTTCTAATTTTAATTCTTGTCTCACCAGGGGTTATTCTTTCATAGGATCCCAACCACGAGTTCTCAGATGGCAGCAAGAACTGAGATGGGAACTTGCCTGTGTTCTCTCTCTTTTTTTCTTTCCTCTTTTTTCTAGGTTTTAAGCTGAGCTCTAACATATCCCATGTTTTATTCATTTAGGAGGATTCTTTTACACCCCAAGAAAAGTGGATTGTCTGCTGGGTCTGTGATCATGCTAAAAACATTAAAACCAGTAAGTAATACAGGGGTTTTTTCCTAAAATATTTTTTCCACTAAACTCCACTTCTATTGAAATACAGCCACTTGAGCACCATTTATTGATCACATTTCCAAAACCACGGTTTGATCATCCTTATCAACAGTCTCACAAAGACAGCAATTTTCACTGCCCTAAATAGGAGTAGGGTTAGGATCCGCTTGCTCTAGTTCAGTCAGCGTAACACCAGCAGAGTCTGGCACCGTCTCTGTTGGAGCTGCTTTTTGGCACATACCCCGGGGAGGCAGATGAGGTTGGCTCTCCAGTTTACTCTCTCCTGGCTGGGCTTGGTGGCCCATGGCTCCTATGGCTGCTTGGCAGCAGACACCACCCGTGCTTGCTGTAGGCTCTGGGGCTGGTGCACACAAGCATGCAGATAAATCTTTACTTGCTAGGCATGGTTAATGTGGTCTTTGTCACTCTAAAGTAGTGGATTGAGTTGGTTTTTGCCAAAAATCTGTTCTAGAGCACAGTACTCCCAACCCAGGCATTCTGTCGAGCTCAGCAATTCCACCTAAATGCTGCTGACTGGGATTGGAGTTAAAGGCTGACAGATTTCCATCTCCTCTTCCATTTCTCTTGTTGATAGAAAGAGCTGAGGTTTGCCTCATGCAATCCAGCCCCGGAGCACTGCTGTTGCCTTCTTGGGAGGATGACCTCAGATCAAAACTGAATGGAGAAACCCCACTTTCTTGTAGTAGCAAGAGAAAGGTCCCAAAGAGTGCAATCCCCTTTTCTCCTCTCCCCATGGCACAGCAGCATTAACCCGAGACCTTATCTCTGGCTTCTTCAGGCATCTTCCACTCCTTTGTGGGTGTGTTTTTTATTTCAACCCAAAACAAAACCAGTTCACAAACCCTTCCCAAGGCTGAGATCCTGGCTACAGCCCCATTTCCAGCCTGGTGGTACCCCTGGTGGTGTCCTGCTCCCTATGGAGTCCATAAAATCATAGAATGGTTTGGGTTGGAAGGCACCTTAAGATCACAGAATCATAGAATACTGAGTTAGAAGGGACCTCGAGGATCATCCAGTCCAACCGTTCTAGACAAAGCATGACCAGACGAGATGTCCTATCACCCTGTTCAGCTGAATATCAACAGTGTTCAATGTTGGGGAGCCCAGCACTTCCCTTGGCAGATTATTCCAGTGGCTTGTTCTCATTGTGAAAATTTTTCCTGTGTCTAGTCAGATTGCCCCCAGGAGTAACTTGTGTCCATGGGACTCCTCGTAAAAAGAGCCTCCATCTTCCTTGTGGCCACCCTTCAAACAGTGAAACATGATGATAGGGTCTCCCCGAACCTTCTGTTCTGTAGGCTGTACAAACCCAGCTCTCTCGGCCTTTCCTTATAAGACATGTTTCCCAGCCCTTTGTGGCCGCTGTGATCATTCAGCTCCAACCCCCCCACGGGCAGGGCCGCCTTTCCGCAGACCAGGCTGCTTCGAGCCCTTCCCGGGATGGGCCGGGAGCATCCCTGCGATGGAATCCGCAGCCGCTGGGTGCCGCTCTTGTTCTGCCGAACCGCGCCGGACCCGCAACGCGCAGCGGAGAGCACCGCCGAGCGCGAGCTTTGCGCTTCCGACCGCGTGTCCGACCGCGGCTTCCCGAGCAAGCCTCGGTGCTCCGCAGCCACTGACCGCCCGAGGGGAATGGAGCCCGCGCTGCCTCACTCAGCCCCATCGCCATCAGGGAAAGGCACAGCGCGCTCTGCCACAGGACCGGCGGTGCTCTCCGCTGTCGCATAGCTCCTTAATCAGAAGTACGGGCTGTGGCACTAGGCAGAGCTGTCCAGGAGCACGAGACAAAACGGGTGCCGAAGCCCTAGCAGAGTTATTCACCAAGCAAAGCCGGAGACCCTCAGACTAAGCTTTTATAGCAGCATTTAGGTGCTTTACTCCCATTGGATTCAATGGGAGTTTGACACTCAAAGAACTTTATGGACCTGAGTGGTAGATTACACTAATAAAAGGAAAAAAAAAAAACCCAAGAGAAATATGCTAATGCAAGTTTTAAAGCTCTTAATTTGGCAGCAACATTTTACAGCATGTTTTCATAAAGTGAATTCATTTTGTCCCTCTGCTAACAGCATGTACTGCATTGTTTTCTTCTTTTCTATTAAATGGAAACGCTGAACTGTGTAGCATCAGGATAATGCTCTAAATTAATATCTTTTCGTATTACTTGCGGGTGTTTGCTTTTAAGCTGGCAAAGCGCAGATGGGCAACTATCAACAAACACAGGAAAGTGGCAAGAGCAGCTGGACAATGCATTGGCTCATCTCTGTTTAAAAGTACATCATTAGGACTTCGGTATCAGAGGTGACTTAAAAATGGGAAGCAAGTTATTAGCACAAGCATCAAACCGATTTTCTGCGTTCATCACTGGTGAAGTTCAGCAATCAGCTGTACTCAGGGACATTTCAGTCTATTTAGAATATCGACACTGGCAATTCCCAAAGGAAATAAAACCAGGACATGGGAATAACTTGGTAAGTACAGACTTCAGGTGTAGCATCTTCTGAAAATTTCATTACATACATACCTACCTATCTGTTTGACCCCAGTCCCATTAATCCCAGAGTGAAAACTCTCCCAATGTGAACTTTCAGAGAGGCCTTTCTTCTTGGTGCCCTCCACCCTCCAAGGAAGCTCCCATCCCTCATGTGCACAGCAGCAATGTCCCTGTGTGACTTTTATATCCACTGGAGATTGATGGATCTAGATCTCCACTGACTTGCGGCCATTAAGCTCTGAGATACCTTCCTGTGTGGCTGCCAACTATGCTCTGTCAGAGGAATTCCTCCTGGAAATGTGTACATTGTGGGAGTGTGGATTGCATGGGGTTTTATATGCTGTAGGATTAACCTTTACTCAGCCTGTATGCTGGGGAGGAGGATTTAAGTGATGTGCTGGAAAATGTCCCCTGAAGATGTTAATCTTTTTTTCTCCTTTCTTGTTTCTCCTTAAGCCTTCTTCAGGAAATTGACTGTGGTTTAAATGTGAGATCTCAGATCTACCAGCAAATACATCTCCCAGGGGCCCGAATCTGCATTTCACACACAAAAAAACCACTTTAGCCAGCTCAAGTGTCTGTCAAACCACCAGCATGTAAACCGAGGAAAAGAAGAGATGCAGAGAATGGAAAAATGTGCTCCTGGAAGCCAGGGCTGGGGCTCAGCAGGAGCTCTGAAAACCGGGACACGGCACTAGAGAAAGAGTTGCCACAGGAGCAATTATTTACACAAATAAAAAATTGTTAAGGGCTACGTATGCCTCTTCTTGAACAAAGCTGCATTCTATTGTTTGGGTGGATTGAATTTCTGAAGGTTTGATTTCCAGTGTACTCCAGATATAGCTGGAGTGGGAGTTGGGCAATTTATCACCCTGGGAATAGAAATCATACTGCAGACTATCGCCAAGCTGCTCCTTCTTGTAGGGGAATCGTGAACATGAAACTGGTTTATGTGCTTCAGAACTGAGCAGCCAGTACTTAGCATGGCAGGCTAAAGAGCATTTATTACCCCAAATCCTGCAACGAGCTGTAAAGATTTCAGTTGTATCCAAAACATATCATTAGTCCTTCTCTTGACTTTTGGTAATTAGAATCTTCCCAAATATCTCTGAGTATTTTCATTACTTCATAAATTTCCCCCAAATAGTTTAGACAAATTATTTTCAGCAAACGGCTTGTTATGAGTAGCTTGTGAATTTTTCACGTTGACATCTGTACTGTGTTTACTGAATGGTTTAATCAGTTCCTGGGCTGAATGACTGAAATATGTTTGGAAGGCAGGAAAAATGAACACAGGATACTAAATAAGAAACAGTGCATTTCAAGAACAAATATATTCAGCTGGCTGCACTCACTTTCAGAGATTTCCAGTGGTTGCTGACTACCCTGCAAATGCTGGATGCTGTGGTGTATGTGTGCAAGGCCTACAAATCAGACTCATCTCACTCAGATAGAAGTGTAATTGTGAACCTCTTCTCATTTTTTTAGCAGCCATGGTATGTAGTCAGAGCTTACTAGCTCACTCTTTGCTCCAATGAGTTGTATTTTAACCACATACCCAATTCTAACAGTCTCAACACTGATGTGGAGTTATTGTTAAGCAGAGCTTGGTGTTCAAATGGGCTACTTTTATCTCCTTGCTTTGTCTTTCTCAAAATAACGTTGAAAGATAAGGTACACTCTTTCTTTGATCACTAATCTCCAACTCTTGAATGTTGACCATGAAGGATAACTATGCATGGAACATAAGTCCTAATGATCAGCACATGGTTATTCTTTCAAGGAATGGGAAAACAGAAAGCAAAACCTCAAAAATGGGGGAGACTGGAAAGGAGAGAAAAAGGGCCAGGGTAAAAAAATCAAGGATCTTCAACAGAGCAAAACCACAAAACAAACTTGTTTGCTGATAAGAATTAACGTATTCTTGCTTTAGGGGTGTTCTCTCCTACCTGAAGACTAAGGAAAGCACAGTAATAGTGAGCAACCCATTGGGACAAAGATTGTTTCTGTGGTAGCTCACATGGCACATGGTACAAAGGGGTCTACGTACTGCCGTCATGCAATTATTAAACAGAAATAGCATCAGGAGGAGTGGCAGGAAGCTGTACACTGTATCACTGGTGGCAAAGCCATCTGCAGCAGCACAGGTTGAAACATGCTCCGCAATCCAGCTGTGCCTTTCCTCACACCAGATGTTGCCGCAATCACCGCCTTGGCTCACCCCAAGTCCTCAGCATGTCTGGCAAGTCATGGCCAGCCTCAGGTTTCTTGAAAGACTTGTGATTTTCTGTGCTAAGTTGCCATCCAAATGGTAAGTAATAAACACTTTAATAATTCATAACCAGTCAGTAATATCTTAAATAATTTAACAATTTGTCATCTTCCCTGGTGGTAAAAGATGCTGGCTGAAGAGCAGCTGAGGAAGGTTTCATGTCCACCTCACCCCAGCCCTTGCTCCAGCCTCAGCTCAGCCAGGTGGATGCAGCTTGCAGGGGAGCAATGGGAGCTCACCTCAAGCAGGATGAGTTGAGACCCGCTGGTCAGAGGGCCCCGTATTCAGCAATCTTCTCCTGTAACTGGTGAGTACCCTCAAAGCGCTACCTCTGGAGCTGTTATGCTACCCACTGCCCACAGTGACAAGACACTGCATTCTCACCTCCCCTGTCCCTGCCTTCCTATCCCTTAAGCATTATGCTTCCTTGCAAAGCAGCAGAGACCCTGGAAGTTTTGTCACCCAAGCTGCTAAAGGACAGCAGCAGGCCTAAGGCAGGCTGGTGAATCAAACGGCCCTTCATTCCCACACAGTTTAAGCAGCAAGTCCAAACAAGATGGATGTTATCTTCCAAAGGCACAGAGAAGACCTTGGAGCAATGCTGAGTTTATAAAACCAGCTTAGAAGATAAACCACCAACAGAAATAAAAGACCAAACAAGCTTGAGTCAAAACCAGTAGTTTTACCTGGTTGGACTGTAGCATATATCTACAACATAACCCTGGCATCACATGAAACACAAACAGCATACAGTGAAGCCTGCCAAGTCCTGGTGCTTACAGTCATACAAGTGCTTAAGTTGCGAGCAAAGCACATAAGGAACACAAGTGGTGTCAGCTTAGGCATAAGGACTATGTAATAAGTCATAAAGAAGCACTCTTTTTATTATGTTTTAAAAGAATTTTCTGCTCTTAATCCAAGTAGTTCCAATCCTGCTGATAGATACAATCCTCCCCCACACTGGCATTTTAGGAGGTTCGTCCTGACTCCAGTGAGGTTATGCTGGCATCAAATGTGGTTCTCTGAAACTTAGCAGCTCCTCGGAAGACTCTTTAGCAAAGGCATTTGCCATGCCCAAATGTGTTTTCCTTTAAGTTGTGTATTTTCACTTAACAGAAGACAACCTGCTATTAAAAGGATTTAAGATGACCTCAACCTTGCTGCAAGCATCTGACTGCAGCAGACAGGCAGATAGCCAAGTGGAGCACTGCTGAGCACCAAGAAGGATGGCAAGGGGAGCAGAGCAGAGCATCGAAGGGCTGCACTGCCCAAAACTCACACCAGAAAGAAGTACAGCCTATTCCTGCCACCACAATGTCCCTCCTATGCTATGAGGGAAGGTTTGGTCCCAGGAAACAGTCTAGCCCAGAAAAGCAGAGGAAACTCAAGCAGCATCGTTCTTACCCTGCAAATACATAGGCAGGTAATTGGCATGGCACAGCATTTTCAAAACCACCAAAGCTAGGCTTAGGTAACTTCACGTGACCAAAACAGGTGTAAACTTCTAAGCATTACATCACTTCAAAAATTCCCTTTGGACTTAAAAGTAACTTTGGTGGCTCATGACAGCAATTTGCTGTTTCTGGGCCTTTATAGTGGCAATCCTGCAAAGGGAGACGAGCCATTCCTTGCATGGGAGTGTGCTGGTCCATGGAGATGCTTTTGCCCAAGACTGGTTGTGGTGACCCCCGGGCTCCTGGGGACACCCCCAGCACAGTGGGAAATGGCTGAAGATGGCGGGCAGCCAGGCTGAAGCAGTTCTGGAGATTTCCATGAACCGAAGTACTTGGACTTTATCCTATAGTGGCTTTTCTGTAACAAGTGTCATCTAAGTTGTCTTTCAGAACAAGCAGTATGTGTGTGAGCAATTTGGCAATGAAGAGAGCTTCTTTGGGAATTTCTAAATGATCTCATTGATATGTATACCCTTGCTCACAGGTCTGCTTAGCCACAAACACCAAGGTAACACTAATTAATTCTCAAAAGTGCTCTCCTAGCCTGCTTCCTGCTGCCTTTCTCCAGCTCTGCTGATGTTTCTTCTCTGATGGATTTCATTGTGCTCAGGAGAATCCCAACATTGCAGGAACTGCTGGCACAGGGCTGTCCCAAGATTCACTCCCATTTGATGGCTGCAGTGTTTTTTACTTCTTTTTGAAGCAGTCCTTCCTCCACCTTGCAGCCTTTTCCCTTCAATATCGCGGAACCTTTTTCAAAAGGACACAAGCTGACATGGTTGGCGTCAGGAAAATTGTCAGTCACTGCATGGGCAGAAATCAGCCTTCTGGGAGATGCAATACATTATTCACCGTCTTCTGAAGGTCATACTAAAGGTCAGGCTATTTTGGCCTCAAGGTGGGTAAGATATGCATTCACCCTTATGGGCTGCCTACGTTTCCTATACCTGGAAGCCTGAGGTATTATGCAAGGCACTTGCATAAGAAACCTGAAAAGCAGAGATGTCTTCATAGCTCTGCAGATCACTGCTGCCAGGATCAGATAGCTATTTATGGATTTTTGGAGGCACCCCTGCTGTACCATTTCAGACAAAATCAGTACTTAGGCTCTGAAAAGGTCGCACTGTTTTGCTGCTGAGGAACTACAGCTGTTACCAGGTTTTCCCAAGCTCCTGGGTCTGCAGTCAGAGAACAGAGGTCTAACAAACTTCAACTTAAAAGACAAATACATGAATTCGGTTCAAAGCAGCTACCTGCAAGGCCAGCATAGCAAGGTGCCACATCAAGGCAGGGCAGATGATGCTCCTGCTGTTGGGGCTCCTGAGATGCCTGGTTTCATAGGGGTTTTCAGTGCTCTGGGAGTTCTCTTTTGACAGTGATATAGTCAGCCATCCCCCAGCCATGCTTTGGGCCAATACTGGAAGAATCTTTGGGAGCTATTAAACATTATGGGAAGTTTAAAACATTTTATTCTTAAAACCCAAATATAACCAAGTTAGGTGAATGCTTTTAGGGTGCTGTATCAAGAAAATATACAAAATCAATTTAAAAAATATACTGTTTCTGTATCTGGGATTTAAAAAGTCAGTTACTGAAAGACAATCAGTTCCAGCATAGCTATTACCAAGTAGAAATACTGTTTGCATCCAGGAAATACCATGATATTTTCTGTCTGCTCTGATGCTGCCCTTGTTTTCACTGCTGAAGACAGCCACATCAGAAGGGCTTAAACTGTACTAGGTTGTCACATCCAGAATTGTGCCTCTCCCTCACTCTGCAATATACATGCAATTATAAGGACTAACAAGTATAAAAGAGAGCTGGTCTTGTTCAGACAGGAGAAGAGAAGGCTCCAGGGAGGCCCCAGAGAAGTTCCCAGTGCCTAAAGAGAGCCTACAAGGAATTTGGAGAGGGGCTTTTTACAAGTCCTTTACAAGAGACTTTTTTACACAAGCCTGTGTGCTCCCACAGGGATGAAGGTTAACTCCAGACTGGGTTGGACCAGCAAGTGCGTAACCAGCAGGTCAAGGGAAGTGAACCTTCCCCTGTTTTCAGCAGTAGCAAGACTATACCTGAGGTGCTGTGTCCAGTTTGGGCTTACCAGTGCAAGAAAGATATGAATATACTGAAGCAAGTACAGCAGAGTGCCGCTAAGATGGTTAGGGGGCTAGAGCATGACGCGTGAAGAAAAGCTAAGAGAACTGGGTTTATCTAGTTGGTGAAGACTGGAAGCACAAGAGGCAGCACTCATGAGCTGCAGCAAGGAAAATACTACCTGGACATAAGGAAAACCCTTCTTTGTTGTGAAAGGTGGGGCGGACATGGGAGCAGGACCACAGAGAGGCTGGGAAATCTCCATCCTTGAAGATTTTCAAAGCCATTTTCTCTGCTTGTTACCGATGCAACAGTCACCCTTGCAGGGACTACAAGAAATAAACATTTTTACCTGGCTTGTTCTTAAATGTCTATCAGGAGCCAGAGCAACAGAAAGCGCCATTTACTGAGTGAAGATGTGAACATCTCTTAGGAACAGAGAGGCTGTGGTTGGCCCAAGGGCAGCTAAGGGCAGGAAGGTGCATGCCTGGGGCTGCAGCAACAGTTGGTCTCATCACCTTGGTATGGGACTTCATGAAATGATTGAAAAAGCTGCTAGTGGCCACAGTTTAGCTGGAATTTGGCCTGGAGTGAAGTCAACAAAAAAGAAAAAAAAGCCTCTAACATCAAAGCTTTCCTTTCAGGATCAATTTACACCCTCACATTGTCTGTTGTCTGAGTCAATATAACAGCTTGCTGCTGAACAGGGAGAGCTTCCTTTACCTCAGACACCAAGCGTCTCCTGCTCATCCAGCTCTGTGGTCCCACCACCTCCTCTACTCGAGCACTCATCAGCCCCTGCTGTCAGCTGCCCTCGGTGTCCAGAGATGAGCGGCAAAGAGCAGGATCTAGAAGGAAGGAGCAGGACTTGCCCCTTTCTGAAGTGTTGAGCTGTTAGACTGGCTCAGCCACCTCCTGTTACCTCCTGCCAAAGGGCTGGGTGAGAGGGAGGGAGAAGGAGCCAATGGAGCTGTCTTGCTGCAAAAGAATACCCCGCTGCTGGAAAAGCAAAAGAACGGATTTCCCTAACCTGGGAAGTTAGGGGAGCGCTGGCAAGTTCACTTGGACAGGCTCAGTGAGAGACTCCCTGGTACCTGGTGGCCACAGATGTAGCACCAGTCCTCCCTGAACACTTACTCTTTTATGCCACCAGCAATGCTGAGACATGCACTGGCTTCTCTGCCGGTCTTGCACAATGGATTGCATGGTACATTGACCCCCTGGCAGAGGGAAAATCACCCTGTACTCAAATGCCCAGAAGGCTGAAACCACAATTCCCAGGTGGAGGTTATTGCTCCATCTACCTAAAGCTAAGGAAGCAGGATCTGCAGGTACCTAATGCTGCCTGGCATAGACATTGGCAAGGGGAGATTACCAATTCACCATTTATTTTCACACAAAAGGAACATGTGTGGGTCAAATCGTCTTTCTGTTCCATGCACCACAACCAAGAAGGCTGCTTTCCTACCACTGCTGCAAATCAACCCTTCAAAAGTTTCCTGGCTGGGCCTCCAAATCACTTATCTTTGATTATTTCTAGTGGTCCATAGTGTCTTGAGGCCACAGGACAAAAGCCAGGAGTCCTACAGTGCAACTGCTCACTTAATTCCTTGTGTGTCTTCCCTGCTGATACATAGCAGAGATTGGCAACTAATCTATATATAGTACAGCACCACAGCCGAGACACAATGGCTGCATTCAGCATGTATACATGATGATGTCAGCAATAGCTGTTTAATTGCATCATGGGAAGTGAGGGGAGAGAAGAATTGGAAGAAAAAGGAAAAAAAAAAAAAAAAAGAAGAAAGGGGGCCCTTGGCCCCTCCACTTTACATAATTTCCTTCACTGCCAGATGGGAACACATGGAAATGCCGGCCTCGCATCTCGGGAGCTCCCTCCCCAAAGCCTGGCATGGCCACATCTGTTTCCCTGATTTCCTACACTTCTGATCCTCCTCACCTGCCCTGCACCCCACCACCTTAGACGAGCTTCCTGAGATGCTGCTACCACCATTTGATTTGGCTTCCTGAGGCTCACTCCTTCCTTCCGTATTTTCACTTCTCGAGCTTGCAGTAGCATCCAAAGGCCAGTAGCTGTGAAACACGGAGGAAGGATAGGGTCTGCACTGCAGAGACCACACAAGCCTGCTTATATTTAAACTAATGAGCATCTGTACTGCCAGGCAGTGGTTCACAAAAGGGGCTGACAGGCTCAACACAACTCCACTGCTCTGCGGCTAGCAAACAGAAGATATACAAACTACTCTTCCAAGCAGCCATCCGTCATCATAAATGTGTGTGGGTTCTATTGGAAAGGAGAGACAACACCCTGCTTTAGTAAAGCAAAAAAGGGAAAAGGTCTTCAGAGTGACAGCATTCCTCTCTCTCAGAACTATAGCATCAGTCAGACCAACAGCTTTGAAAGTCTCCTGAATTCTTGCCTTCCCTTTAAAGTTCCTCTCCTGCAAACAGGACCTATTGTATCCTCCATTTTAAGAAAGTTTCCCTTTTTCTTATCCTCCGGCCTATTTATAGGTCTCATGGTGGAGGTATCCTGGCAAAGATTTACACCAGCAGGCACAGGGACCTTTTGCACAAAGAGAGAAGGCATGCTGCAAAGGGACATTTAATAGCCTCCAAGGAATATGTGGCTCCTTGCAGATCATTCTCTGGGAAGAGGCTCTCACCCAAAGGGTCTCAGCCGCCTTTTTCCCAATGGTATGCAAGAGGGACTCTGGGTTGTGATGGGAGTGAGTGGGTGCTTCTGTAAGTCCAGTTTTATGAAGGACCATAGGGATGCCATCAACGTTCCACATAGGAGAGGAGACGGCCACTTGCTCCCACTGCCAGGGAGAGACGCTCCGGCAAGAGGTTCTCCCTTTTAGGTTCCCTGGAGCAGCATCAGGGAGGGGAGAGGCCTTTTCATGGGTTACTTCATGTTCCCAGGGACTCTGCAGAGGACATGGGATCTGAGATTCCAACCTCTTGCATGTCCCATGAGTGCACAACAGAGCCATCCTGTAACCTGAGACTAGAGTAACAGCACGATGCAAGGCAGCAAAAGCTTCCTCTGAGTCCATCTTACAGCTTTCCCTACAGTGAACACATTTAGAGCCACAACAAATACTTGCATGAACCAGAAACTGTGATTTTCACCCTCTATAGCTGCTTGCTTGTTCATTTGCTCTTGTAAAGGAGCGTATTACCTTTGCATCCCTGACCAGTGTTGGTTTCCATACATAAGCCCCTAAACATTTCAGGTCCAGAGTAGCTCAAACCCCATTTCCTGCTAAGGACAATGCAGAACTACCTCCACTCTTCTCTCTCAGCCTTCAATATATACCTGTGGACCTGAGCTGCCTTTTTCAGAGCAGCTGTGGGGGAGAGCAACACATGAATGTGGGTCAGGATAAGTGCTGCGCACAACACAAAACCATCTAAGGGCACATGCTGCTTTCTGAGGGTCACCATTTGCTGATGCTCACAGGATTACGCTGCCGGGCCCTGAGGGAAAAGTGGTCTGACGAGGTTCCCAGGAATGACGAGATGAGGATGGGTAGCACTTGGACACAGACAGCCTTAAGATGTAGATGATGTCTCTTTGCAACCATCTGAAGAGACGGAAGATTCCAGTGTCCCTCTGAACAGGCTACAAGGTCACCCATTGCGGCTCTGTTAGAGGACACTCACATGTCCTGGTGCAGGGGCTGGTAATAAATAGCTGTGGGTGCCAGGGTTCCCAGCTCCCACAGCCAGATCTGGAGGGCAACAGCTGCCCGTGCCCAGAGTTTACACAGCTGTGGGGAAGCGTTAGCAGCTGACAAGCCGCTCTCCCTCAAGTGCTAGCCTATTCCACCTCTTGCACTTAACAGCACTCCCCCAGCTGAGTAAAAGGATCTTGAGGAAGTGAACAAGAAGGAAGGTAGAGCGGACTCCTGAGTTACAGCCGAGTTAACTGTGCGGAGAGGATGAATGCGAAGTGAGGTATCAGGGCGGCAGCAGCAGTGTCAGGAAACGGGAGGCTAATAGCAATACATTTGTAATCACTAGCCCATAATGTTGGCATCTGCTTTCTACCTCCAGCTGCTCAGAGTTTGCACTTCTTGACCTGCAGAGCATGTCTACAAGACATGTCTATTCTGCCAAGCTTTTCCTGAAGGGAAAAGAGACCTGATGCGACATTTTGTTGAAGGTGAGTTTGAGAGCCTTTAATACTACTCCAGCATCACTTTTTGGGTAAGTCCACCATCCAGTCAATGAAGTGTGGGCTAAAGCCTGGATTCAGACCATTCTTAATGGTAGGCATCACATATGAAAGCTGTGACAGCAAGCTTAGAACAGCATCAGGGTGAGTAGAACAGACACTGGCATCTTCTGGCCCTGAGCCCATCCTGGGGTCTGTCATCATCAAAGATTAAAGCAAACACAAGTACTTAGTCTAACAAGAAATCTGACTGAAAAGATGGTGAACAGAGAGAGATTTGAGAAATCTGGGAAAGGAAAATGGTTTTGGAGACGCAGACTTTGGTAGGTAAAGGTGCTGAAAGTCTTTGTGATGCTAAATACCACTACATTGTTAGAATTGCATGATTTTCAGCCAGAATTTCTGAAAGGAAGAAGGAATGAATCAGAATGCAGGTGGAGAAAAGGTAATTTAGTTTCCTTTCAGGTGTATAGAAAGTATTAGGAGAACTAGAATGAAGCTTAACCGTAAACGTGTTCTGTGACACTCTATCAACAAAAGTGAAAAAAAATTTCTTTAGCACACCCAAAATGACACCTTTGCATCAGCTACCCATAAAGTTCAGTGCTGTAAAGCAGAACAGTAGGGAATTATCTGGGAATGAAGAGTAGAGGGTTAATCCCTAAACCAGGCCATGTCTCTGGGGTTAAAAGTTATCTCAGCTGTTTGAGAGCAAGACCTCCTTCTCAAAGCTTGAAGGGTATAGAGATGCGGAGACGCACACCAACAAGATCTATAGATTTCACTTGCGCGTGTGTACAGGGGAGGCTATCTCTGTTCCCCTCTGGATCCCATCCCATCCTAACAAGGACATCTTTAAACTCAAGGTGACCTTGCTATAGGGGAGATGCATTAGGGGAGGAAGGGGTGTCAAGAGCTTGAATTAATAAGCTGAGCAAGCCAGTTCCCAATGATTTATAACATAGGGACAACGCTTACTGCTTCTTTGCTCCCCAGCCCTCCACCCTGCTCAAGACCCAGCATACCATACAGGAAACTCAGCAACACATGCAGAAAGTTGAGCTTACTATTGCACTTACCAATGGATTCAATGACAGATAAACAGTTGAGCAAGAGTCAGTATGCAAGAGCAGGCATAGCAAATGTGGAATCTGATGTAAATTTAGAAGTTTGTGCTCACAAGAGGAAAAAATGAGGAAAGGAAAAAAAAATAAATAAAGCACAAATCAGGGCTAAAGTGGCTGGATTTAAGTGGCACAGTTGTCCATGGAGTGCAGCCGTGATGAAAGCCAAAATAAAAGATGGCTATTCCTCTGAGTGCAATGAAAAAGTTGCTAACAGCAAAACGTTCCTCTGTCATTTATCTGGTACCAACAAATGTGAAATCCCCACACTTCAGCATCAAGGTCTTGATGCAGCTTTCCCCTGTGGATAGACCTGTTGGAAGTGCTCCCTTCATTCATTGATTTACTAGCCAAATTCTTCAGTGTGGGAGGCAGAGCCAAGTTGGATGCAACGCTGTCTCTTGTATCTTTGTTAACAAAGAAAGAAGGAAAGGGATTCTTGGGTGAATCGGGATAGGGAGAGTTTCAGGTCTTTATAATCCCTGGAAAATACTATGCAGAACTTGAAGCAAGGAACTTGAAGCAAGTCTTAGCTTTTATGTCCACTCTTTGGTATAGCAGTACTGGAGATGGAAACGTTTTCTGTGTCCTTAGGTGCAAAACAGTAACAATGACAAGAGAAGTACGGTCCTGTATGTTTATTATTACCTGTGCACATTCAGGGACTTGCACCAGCTACTCAGCATCCCCTGTTCACAAGCCCTGCTGAGCTTTGAGCTTGCACACCGCCTTAGTGCAAAACATAGGAGGGCAAACAGTATCTGGCTGCTGGACCATTTCACACAGGTGGTATAGGGGAGAGCTCTTTATGTGAATGTTCGCTGCTAACATTACAGTAAAACATCCCCAAACTCACAATTACCATACCCGGTTCTATTTAACAAAGCTTTTAACCTCCAGACCCCTGGCTTTTCCAGCTGTATTGCTTTTGGCAAGAACACCATTCTGTTTGTCCTGTAGTGCTGCTGGCAGAAAGCAGATGCCTTCCTTCAAGCAAAAGAAGCTTCCAAATACAGACAGTGGAAAGCACATCCCAGCACTGGAAGCAAATACTACAGAATGACTCAGGTGCATTCTTCTGCCACAATCTATGTCCTATTTTCCACTTAAAAATAAGGGGAAAAATCAAAAAGAAAAACCAACCCAACAACACCTTTTTAGTGCACACTTTAGCTGCAGTGGCTGGGCAGTTAGTCAAGGACAGACAAGTGTTGCCAATCAGAGGTTTTTCACTAGGTGGAAATACTTTCAGAGACGTTTTGATGCACCTTCAGATCTCCTGAAGATCTAGCCAATCATGCCAAGATTTTATTATTGTTAGAATGTTTTAATGGTTATGTTTTAATACAGCTCTGATGAGATCTTGACACAGTTATGTTTACAATACAGTTTAAATGATGGGTTTGCCTTTAGCACAACTACACCCTTTCAAAAACAGACCAGCAACAGCATGTGAATGAAGGGCAAAAGAAAGATGAGAGAAACAGGTGTGAAAAATACTGGAAAGAAGGGAATAAATGCAAGAAACCTCAGCAGAGCGACACAAAGGAGCATGCGCAGAATGCAGAGAAATACCTCAGATGCTCATGTAAGCAGTAAGATTTCATGCATTTGGCACAGAGGGACAATAGTCCTGCTAACCAGGATAGCTATTGTTCTTTTGTTTTTAAGAAACAAAAAGGGTAAATGTGAAGCACCAGCTTCCCAGGGAAAAATCATAAAAACAAGTTCTCATCCTGCTGTCTACCAGAACCAGAAGCCTCTTGTACTTCACCTATCACCCTTGCACTGTTATTCACCCATGTGTGGTTTTGCCTTAGAGAACAAATGAAACATATTGATGCCTTGCTCTATCTGAGGATCACTGAGGGTTTGGTTTTGTTTTGTTTTGTTTTTTGATAGCAGAACAAGTTAATTGGACCAAAAAAAAATCCAGTCAATACAGTAAGCAGAAAAATGCACACAAAAGTGCTATCTGCTGTGCAGTTGAGCGCACAGGTGCTCCAGCAGCTAACATTTCAGAATGGAGTATAATATTGGCGTATTCCTTTTAGTTTTATTTCAGCATTTTTTACAAAGAGTACAAAAAGACATCCATAATCAGAGGAAGCCTCAAAATATTTTGTTCCTTGGACAGTGGTAGACAAGAAAAGGACTTTGATTTAGAGAGACGAAGTGCTCAAGTAGGAGGATGAGAGCTGAAGAATAAGGACCCACTGTTCAGGGACAGTGAATTGCTTATGCCCTTTTACAAGCGCAGGGAGGGTCAAAGCTGCAAATGAGCTTCAGGAGCTTTGGCACGAATACAGTGGATCCTGCCAGCGAAAAGGGCCTTCTAGGTAGTCTCATGAACCCTTTAGAGTGATTTGAAGCACGGATGGGCAGAATTCCCCTCTTCAGCCGAGGAGTTGGAAAGCAAACAGCTGTCACTGAGGAAGGCAAGGGGTGTCAGATATGCCTGGAGACGTGCATCTGCGAATTTCTGCCCAATTAAAATATTTCTGAACGCACAAGATGACAGTTCCTACTGTAGGGAGCTAGTGGGAAGGGTTATCTGGGCAACCCAAACGGAGCCACTGCATGTTTGTCTTTCGGGAAGTTACCATTCTTCTCAACTAACTGGCTTCATCTGGAAAAGGACAAGCTCTGCAGCATCGTAATCATCTGCAGCAACCACAGGACAAACACAGGCAAGACACTGATTTTTCAACCTTTGCTAGCCAAAGCTGTGGTGGATTTCACCTGCATGCTCAAATGTGAACATATAAAGAAATCAGCTCCCAATCCTTTAGTGATACATAAGGTAAGTTTTCAGTTGAATATACTAGAGGGGCATAATAAATATAAATACTTAATAAATACAATATAAATAATATAAATTCTTAATAAATATTCATGCTTGTTTACAACTTAACACACGTTTGTTGCCCATAGACTCCATCAGCGATTCCCATCAGTTGGCCTCCCATAAGAACACTAGCACTCATGAGATTCTCAGTTCTCTGAAGCGCTTTTGGCAAGCAATCCTCACAGGCATGGCTCATAACTGCCTTTAATACCTGTCAGCAAAGGAAAAAAAGACATTCGTAAGTAGATGATTTAAATTAGTGTTATTTGTGTGTGTAAGGCCTAAACAGTGTTATTTATATGTCTAAGTTCTAAACAGAGGAGGAACATAATTCAACGTATTTTAATAGCCCGTTTTTGTTTTCTGTGGGTTTCCTTTAAATTTATTATTATTACTTAATATTATTTTGTTTCGAGTTTATTTTGCTGATTTACAGATTGTTCCATTCACAAATCTGTCTATATCTTCTCCTTTTATTCCCTTTCCTATTTGGTTTTCTTGGTTTTGGCTTTCCAACCCCTAAGCCAGTTCCACTCTTTAAAATGTTTCAGCATCCCCAGGTCTCTTGTTGAGGGTAAGATACCGTGTGTCGTCCCTTACTAGCACAAGCCTCACCAAAACGAAGGTGGTCGCTCACTTGTGCTGCAGCTGCAACTTTCCTTCCAGCAGTCGCTGGTTGCGAGAGGTTCGTTCAAAACCCGTGATTGTTGGGGGTTTGTTTAGGTTTGGTGTAACAGCGAGCAGTGCAAACGACATCATCGGCAATTTTTGCTAACTTCATCGCTGCAGTTTGAAGGAGAGGAAACCTCTGCCCGCCCTGGCAAGCAACAAACTCGGGTCTCTCCCTCCCGGGCACGGCTGCCCCAGCAGCGACCGCGACGGCGCGGGAAGAAGCCGGTCGCCCGTAGACTGGCCATAAGAAAACAATTAATCGAGCGACTTAATGTTTAAAGCTGCATTAACGTGCTGATGCTTTCAAAGCACGGCCCCAGGAGCCCCGCTCCTTCCTCGCTTGCATCTCAAAGCGAAAAAGAAGGGCGAGCGGGGAAGTAGCGCGTCAAACCCAAGGGAGAGGATGGCGGTGGGTCCCGCTAACGAAAACCGGTATTAAAATGTCGCGGGGGGGCAGGGGGTCGGAGGGGCTGAA
>JASSUY010022652.1:0-21543 GCA_032466535.1 Forpus xanthops
GCCAAAAATCCAAAACACAGTGCTCACCAGCTACTGCTTAAAGAAAAAATAACTGCTGCTGCTGAACCCATGACACAGGTTAGAAGAGAGCTTGAAAGGTCATCAAATCCAGGCTCCTGCTCAGTGCAGGGCCAACACTGATTTCAGATCAAGTAACTGAGGGCCTTGTCAAATTCTTTCTTGAAACCTCCAAGGACAGAGATTCCATAGACAAATATTCTAGCACTTTGTTACCCTCCCCATTAAAACCACATCTAGTTCAATTTAGGATCACTGTGTTCTTCCAACCATGCATCACAGCAGCCTTGCTCTGTCTTTTCAACCTCCTCTGATGTATGTAGGGTCACTATTAGGCTTTCTCTTTGCCAAGTTAAGCCCAAACCCTACTCTTTCAGCCTGTGTGTTGTATTCAGCCCTGAGCAACATGCTGAGTACAGAGGTTCCTGTTGGTCATTTCCTTTAGCTCTGAATGACAGTCCTGCCCTTGAGCATGGCAGATGCACCCCACCAGTTTGGTAGCCCCTCCAATTTGTAAAGGTGCTTTCCACCCCTTCAACCTCAAATGTCAATGCATCTATTTCTTGCCAAGAAAAGCGCTCACAAGCAAGATTCCTTTAGCATCTCAGGTATTCCTTTAAGATACATACCTCCTTTTAAGGTCTCTAAATGGTTTTTTCTCACTAACTACTTTTTTTACTGAACCACTGAGAGTCAGCCATCATGTAGGTGGGAAAGTAGCTAACCTTAACTTTTGCTTTCAGCAAACTGTTTTAAAACTTCTGTATTTAAAATTATTTGGTTTATCTTCATATAAACATAGATTTCCATATTTTTACTTCCAGTATTCAAAGGTAAATGTTTTGACTTCTACGATTAGAATCATAGAATCAGTTGGGTTGGAAGAGATCTTTAAGATCATTAAGTCCAACCATTACCCCATCATTGCCTAAACCACCACTAAACCGTGTCACTGAGGGCCTCATCCACAGTTTTTCAACACTCTCAGAGATAGTGATTCCACCACTTCCCTGGACAGCCTGTTCCAATAATTGAACACCCTTTCTGTGAAGAAGTTTTTCCTAATATCCAATCTAAACCTCCTTTATTTAGCTTTTCAAGTATTTGATTTTTCCCCTCCCTTCCCCACTAGAGATGTGGGGATAGATACTAGGTAGGTACCTCAGGTGAACAGCTTCAGAGTTTAGCTACCATTTCCACTTTGTTTATAAACATTTACTTCAGGTTTAGTTCCCCCTTCCCCAGTCAAATATTCTAGTGAGTATTCTGGGCTTTTTTTTTTTCTCACAAATGCTGTCAAAGATGAGGGATAGATAACTTCAAGACATCACCTATGCTAGCTCAGACTTAGGTAGGTCAAGCGTTGCTTTTGGTGCCTAGAAGTGCAATTTGCATCACGGAGCCTCCTGACACTATTTTATCTACATACAGTTAAATCCCTAATGACTACACTGTTTTCTGCTCTTTAAAGATCATTTTCCCTTATGTCATTGACCTGATGCAGGTTGAGATGAGCAATAGGAATTTAGCTACTGAATTTCAATGTAAACTTGTTCCATATTAATCAAATGGTTAATTAATTCACCCATTTCCAGTCACCTTCAGAATACAAAACCACTACAGCATGCAAAGTTAGTTTACCCAAACACCTTTTCTTTTTAAAGACATTAAAGTAAAAGAACTGCTTCAGTAAAATGGGAAGTAAAGTAGTAGCTTCTAAGTGCATTAGCTAGGTAGCTACGTGAACTGTTTTCATCATCTTACCGTAACAAAATAGAGTTACAGGTATTCAGTTAAAACCAATGCCAGTAATCAAGAAGGCTAGAATTCAAACCACAAAAAGAAAACCGTTTTTGTTAAACACTTTTAAAGCTTGGTTTATATTACTGTAGCTTCTAATGTTAGATTCAATCACTCCCTTGTAGAATTTCGATGTACAACGGTCATGCAACATAAACCCTTACGCCTCAGTGTGTATAGCACAATTAAACTTAAAGCAACAGGGAAATCCAGAATAATTTTCCCAAGAGCACTAGGTGGTAAAGAAATAAAACAGACCATTTACCATTACACATCTACTCTATTAAGGCAGCTCTTGGAGTTTCCTGCAGGAAAGACTACATATTTTAACACTTGTAGGGGATGAATTTTCTAAGAACATTTACTCTCTCTAGTTTCTCTATGCTTATTTTACAGAGAAATACTGTAAAAAAGCTAAAGTGAAATAAACTACTCAGAAGTTCAAATGATTTTCAAGGTGGACCACTCAGCTAACAAATAATTTTTGCATTGTGTTGTCAGGCTTTGAAATCATATCTGTTTATCTTCTGCAGCACAGCGCCCAAACTTGCAGGTGCAAAAGGCTCAGGTCCTCAGCAGAGGATGTCCCAAAAATATTTGCTATGAAAACCTCTAGCACCAAAAATGACTTTTCCTAATAACCCAATCAAGTTCTTGCGCTTTGCCAGACAAGACAGCAGATATGATTTCTTGAACCTGCAATCTTAAAGTTTTTTATAACCTACAGAAATCTACAGGTGTGTCTGGATAGGTGTATGCACAGGTCTTTGCTATCAGGGAAACAAAGCTTGCTACAATTCTACCAAAATCAATGGGCACATAGGCTTTTAACATGCCCAGGCACTTGGTACAAATATGCTGGAGCACAGCCATGCAGGCCATGTGTGTGGTGAAAAGCAGCTAATCCAAAGAAATGACTGAAATATCTGCTACTTGTGTGCACTTAGTAATGAAAACAATGTTTTGAAAAATGGGTATAAAGCTGTAATGAGTCTATTATAAATGCTTTAGCATCTATAGTCTCACCTAATAACAATATTGCTCTTCAACTCTACCCCTAGCAACAAATACTCAATGCCTCCCAAGACTATGCTTCAGGTAACTCCTACAGGTAACTTCCTGCAATGAAAACAAGCAAGTAAACAAATCATAGTACAAACTATACCCCTACAGCTTTTATAATGTTTTGCTAAGAATTTCCCAGTGGGACAAAAAATCTTTACCCTCCTTTTCACACTTGCAAAAAATAGCTTTTCAGAAACAAATTTCTTCTCATTTGGTCCTGTGAAATGTTGACCTCTTGATAAAATGGCCTGCAGTAAGCTGCTTTGAAAACCTGGTAACAGTAAGCTAATAATAGCTTATTATCTTTGATAATAGTAAGCTATCCTCAAGCCTGGCAAGGAATAGGTTACTAGGGCTCCAAACTGGTACTTAAAAGGGTTCAGCCAAATAAATGCAGCATTTAGATGTAAACCATAGGAGATCCTGTTGATAACAATCACTTTCAGAAGGAAAAGTAAGACATACTGCAGCATGACATATTTCTGATGCAGACCATAGAACAAGGAAACCTTTCGGCTAAAGCAAACCTAGACAGCATTCCTCTAAGTGTACATTAATATTTTTAGATTTTGAAGTTTTCATGACTGCTTTTGTTTGATGGAAGAGCAATGATAATTTTAATACTGAATACTTCACAAACCCCTTTGAGTTATGCAAGAGCTTTCACTACTCCAACATGAAGGCTGCCATATCAAAGCAAATACTACTCTTCACATCCAGTTACATAAGGTATTATGGCAACAATGTATGTAACTCTTAAATTAAAAAGGTGCTTAACATTCTTATTGCAAAATACACTCAAATATTCCAATGAAAGTAACTTCACAAGAAGTCTTACAAAATATTTCCCTACTCGCCCTTCCCCCAAAAAAACTACATATCACATCATAGCAATTTATCTATCTGCAGATTTTGTGAGAGTTTTATACTCCAGTAATTTAGCATATGAACTTTTCAGAACAATAAAATAAGACATCTGCATATGAAGGACTGCTTTGCACAATGCTGATATGCGGCACTGAACTCATGAGTGTTCAATTAGAGACACAAATATCAGACCTACATTTTTGACTCAGGCTAGCATTTCTTTTAAAGAAATTAGGTTTCTGCATTGAATAAGAAAGCAAGATAAGCCAGGATCAGTACTTCTATTGCTATGTTTATGCTCAAACATACAACAGTTGTCAGGTGTATCATATAGCATATATGATTCACTTAGTAGCTATAAAGTATTAGCTATCCAGGATGTCTAGGAGAGTTAAAGAGCACAATATTTTCTTCAAGGAATCTTATTTTTAAACTACTGGCTCGTGTTTACTTTTTTTTTTTTTCACTAAGAAGATTAAACTCCCAAATCATTTGAATTCTTGATTCAGCCTGAGTCATGTTACGTTGTGCAATACATCCCATCTGACATGATTTAACACTGCATGGTACAGCAGAGTGAAATCAATTAAATGTACACTTCTGATAAACGCTATTACTTTAATTAGCTTGTAAAGGCAGGCCAACAGGTAACAGGCAATGCAAACTGACAAATGCAGTTATAACATACCTCCTCTGCTTCCCAAATATTCTTTGCGTTCTACCTACGAGGAAACTGGCAATCTGATAAAAAAATTTACTAGGCACTAGCAAGTTCTGTACCAGCACTGTCTGTGGAATGTATTCTGAAGCAGTATGTATGTACTCTTCTGCTTATGAAATCATAGAATCATAGAATAGTTAGGGCTAGAAAGGACCTTAAGATCATCTAGTTCCAACCCACCTGCCACGGGCAGGGACACCTCACATTAAACCATGTCACCCAAGGCTATGTCTAACTCAGCCTTGAACACAGCCAGTGATGGAGCATTCACAACTTCCCTGGGCAACACATTCCAGTGCCTCACCACCCGAACACTAAAGAATTTCTTCCTCAGATCCAGTCTAAACTTTCCCTGTTTAAGTTTGAACCCGTTACCCCTTGTCCTCTCACTACAGTCCCTCATGAAGAGTCCCTCCCCAGCATCCCTATAGCCCCCCTTCAGATATTGGAAGGCTGCTAATCTAGATATGATCATAGTATGTCACAATGTACGTAAATAAATGTACAATAGAACAGTATATTAATAAATAGCGATTTAAAGTATGGAAATCCTGCTTCAATCTGTCACAATTTCTGGAAGCATTTATGTGAGTTATAAATGTTAAATACATACGTAGCTAAAAAACTTGTGATCAGCATCTGGATCAGCATCAGACTCCTGTTCCTAAATGCTGATGCACTTAGGAACAGGAGTCACTTCTCAGCTCAGTATGGTAATTTTATCAACTTTTTTTTTTCCTATTAGTCCCTGAAATTGTTGCAAGTCAATCAAATCAGATCTATTCAGGGGTAAGCCAAACACATTAAGAAAGGACAAGATCGTATCAGCTCTGTTTTGACCGAGTACCAAAATGTTGCATGCAGAAGCTCATCTGAAAACCTGTCAAAATGGCAGGGAACATTTATGTGTAAGTCTTACATGCCACAGAAAATGCACATTACAAATACCTTCATAAGCAAAGCCCAACATGCCTTTCGGAGACATGTAGTAGTATGAACAAAATCAGTTTCCTGTGCACACTTTATATTAAACACAAATTTGGAAGACATCACAAATAAAAAAATGTATGGCATTTACAATTTTTGCTGTATCAGCTGCCAAAATCCTAAGTTAAAATTAATTACTAAATCTTGTTCTTCATCATGACAGAGAAATGTTAAATGGTTCCCCCACTCTTTCTACTGAAATGCGTTCAAGTCCCAAATTATAGCTTTTAGGCTTTTCTGATATTTAGAACTTTATTCATAAAAGCCTTTTCCACAGCCAATAATTTCTCAGTCCTCATTATGCTATCAACATGCCCCATGCTTACCACACTTCATTATCTATATTCTATTTAGAATGCTAATAGGTGGATTAAGTTTTTCCTGATCTTGTTATTTTTCAGTAGTAATGCCTACTTCTCAAGGAATCAATTCCTTACTCTTTGAACTACCCTGATGAAGTTAACCTCTGCAACATTGCCTGCTTGTCCCAACAAGCGGTCCTGAAATTTTACACAGTCACCATTTCCTTCAGAAGCCTTCTGAAAAATGCCCTCCAACGTGTCAAGAATCCAACGTGTCAACATCCAGTAGCTAGGGGAGATATAACTGGGAAGAAGGTTTTTTTATTAGTTTGTCTAAAAATCACAGACTACAGAGAGCAAAACATTTGGAATACTAAAACAACTTTAAGAATTAATTTCATAAAAGCTGCTACATCACAGAGTCTAGTTTTGTATCACAAGAAAGCTTGTGACAAACAAACACCACCACTTGTGAAACTCTTTTAAACTCATTACTATGGATGCAAGCCAGAATATTTTTCTGCAGCATACTTGGCGCTGCTTAACTGACTGGGTTGAAAGCTCATTGCTTCAGGCAGGCAATTAAAACCTCTCTACTAGTTACTGGACTTCTTCCGCTAGTTCTCCTTAGTCTGGGACAATTCACATCTACACTTCTATTTGCACAGACCAAACATATTAGAACCATAGTCCTCTGGGTTAACAGGCTGCCAAGGCTTCAATATAGCTATATATATAAACTATCTTGTCTCTGAATATTAATCATTGATTGCAAGACACAAACTATGTATACTTCTAGCAATACTTGTGTACTGGGATCAGAGCTTAAACCACGACAACTTGTCAAGATTAATGCAGCATTTTTCATGATAGAAGAGGCAAAAAGGTATTTTTTTCCTAGAAGTACAATTGAAATTATATCACTTATTAAAATTAAACATTTATTTAAAATAATTAACAATTATCCTATTTACAACGGAATCAAAAAAATTAACAACAAAACAGGAACATTTATAACCACTAAAAAAAAAGGCTAAAACCATCTATATACAACACTTAATTAAAAAACCTTTTTGTAAGTAAGTATTTGTGTCTCCTGGTACTACATTGGTAGTATCTATCAGAACATATCTAAGAATAAATTGACGTCCTAATGCTAAGCAGGAATGTATTTTAGCATTAGCACCTGTTTGACTTGCTTCCAAATGAAAAAACAATTTTAACATTAAGAAGTTCAGTCAAAGTGATTTAGCAGGTCAAGACAAATTTTTTAACTTTTTTAATCACAAAATTCCCATGAGTGACTGTAAGTAGCAATTTAAAGTAGCATCTAAAAATTACAGTATAACTCAACCCTTTAAAGACTTCCATCATCTGAAGTATTAAACTGCTAGTCAGACACAGAGAAACACAAAGATTATGCCAAAAAGTATACTGAAATTAAAATCCTTGTTTATTTGTTAATATGCCAAAGACATTTGTGAGCTAATAGGAGGCAAAAAAATAACTTACTTTATTTTAGAGTTTATCAAAATCCTTTAATTTTCAAGAAGTGGTTCTTACTGAAATAGTGCATTACTGAGACATCTTTAATAGAAAATAATTCACATAAGGAAAACAAGTCTGTCTGTCCTCATTTGCTGTCCATTCAGTCTGCTTGAAATATGGATGAACTCAGATGTAAACCCTATTTTTTTTTCTTACACACACGAAGTAAAAGATTTTTCGATGTCCTTGA
The DNA here is from genome assembly GCA_032466535.1 of Forpus xanthops. Classification (NCBI taxonomy): domain Eukaryota; kingdom Metazoa; phylum Chordata; class Aves; order Psittaciformes; family Psittacidae; genus Forpus; species Forpus xanthops. Next base: position 7,499 of record JASSUY010022652.1, read on the forward strand.
TTTCACACCAAATGCTGCATTTCCTTCAGAAAAGCTTCTAACTAAGTTTCTTGGCATATTCTGTTCTTGCTTCCAGCCCCTGGTTTTCATTCCTAGTGAAGAAAGAACATTTATTATGAACAAGAGACACTCATTCCATAAACTTAAGCAGAATCCAGCCTACTTGGATCTATTGTTTCCAGAGCATGTTGAGAATTTTTGCACCTATTTCTTGTCCTTGAGAACCTAATTTTGACATGCAAAAATGTAATAACTCAGCCATCCAGTGTGCTAACTGCCTAGAAAGTCCAATAATTAACCCTCAATTGGCATGAGATGTTCTTAAAAGGGCACAGTGGTCTACATAAAATGTAGAAATAGATGTAAGTTTTATTAATCCATATCATTATAGAACAGTATTGAAAAATGAACAATCATTAGAAAGTTTTTGGCTATTTAATCAAAAAGTAGCTTTTCCTCTAAGGGATTTGGTCATATTTCATTCTTCTGCTGAAATGCATGCTATTGAAAGCAAGATGTATTTTACATTCAGTTAAACTTCAAAGAATCAAAAAATTATTCTGTTTCAGAAAGTGGTCCTTCATTACAGAGTTTTTCAATAATACCAGAGTAGCAGTTGATTTTGGCAACTTCAGAACCCAGTCTCAAGTAGTAGAAATTGATGTAACTATGCATGCACTTTGCCAAGTAAGTAATTATTGGTTAGATAATACTTAGCCTCAAGTTTACACTGTTTAGGAAGTTTATTTTGATAGAGGCTCAACATTTCTCTTGAATGGATAACAGCACATTCAAATGTACTTACTCCTTCACATCAGCTCTTACAGAAAAACACCTCTGTGCTGTAAAAGTATGTATTGCCTATGCTATTTGTCAAAGCTACATGATCAGACCATTTCATAAGAGCAGCAGAATAGAACTTTAAGCAACCTTTGATCTCCTCTAGACCTCACTAATAAAGATCAATAAGTGTATTTCTGAAGATAGAAAAGGAGACAAGTAGGGAGAGAGAGAAGGAAAATTGTAAGGACACAGAGCATTAAAATGCACTGCAGGTGATAAGCAATGTAGCGTGCCACACAGTAGGAAAAGACAGAGGTTTTTTGATAGCTTTGAACAGAAGACCTTTGTATACAACAATTGAAAAAAAAGTATTTGCAACTGGTTTTGTCATAAAGATAAACTTCAGTGAGAAGCCATGGAATTGTAGCAGACTTTGACAGAATGTCACCTGATAGCATTATCATCAATCTGTTAGAAGCAAAATAATTCCTAAATATTGCTTTGAAATAATTCTTCCTCCGCTACTGTGTTAGCCTAAAATAGCCCCAAAATTAAAGTAGTAAAACTCTGGGAGAAACTGTCCTCACCCTGTATCTGTAAAAACAAATTACTGCAGTGATATAAAACAAAGCAAGCAGTTAAAAACAGGTATGGAAATAATTAGAGGATGCTATTTTGCTGTAAACCACTCCTGGCAAAAGTTAATATGGGTTCACTAATTTCTCAACAATTACACAAAAAATTTTTGGTGGAAGACCTTAACTCTTCAGAAAGGGATTTGACAACATGCTTGTAGTAACACTGACTTTTGATTAGATATGATCTAGATAACTGGTTAGACATTCTGATTTGTTTTTAATGAACAGACGTAATACTCAAGCTGACAGCTTAGTGTATGGATGACAGCAACTCATGCTGTTAAACTGACAAAACCTTGAGTATCCACCTTAACTCTGGACCTCCTGTACCAACACAGTTACAGTACACCATCACATATTTGAGTTTTGACACTTACCTTCCATTCTGGGTACCCGCAAATCTGTGTGGCTTAACAAGACGTCCTGTCGAATGCGTTTTGCAGAAAGAGCATCTCTGAGGCTGCCTAGTCCAGTGCTTGGTGTAGAACTGGAAAGAGAAGCCAGAAAAGAGCTTGCTTTCAGCAAAATGATTTAGCTACATTATTAGCAGTTTAGGTTTTGCAGTGTAGAAATACATTAAGCAATGTAACAGAACACAAGGAATAAACTAATTTATGGTGCCTATATTATCCCCCTTTTTCCTTTTTAAAAAGCTACAAGACCATTTCAACTGTGAACATCAGAACTAATGTTGCTACTTAAAATGAAACAAAAATGCTACAGTTCTTTTGGAAACCCCAGAAGCCAGCTTAATGGTCACTGCATGCAAATTACACTAAGAAATAATCTTTACACATGTATGAAATACTTGAAATGATCAATCTGTGTTTATTGAACAAATAATATTTTTCATTATTACAATAGCTTCTCTACATCCTCCAACACAGTTGGAGGGAGTGACTTCATAGCAGGCAATACTATTTAGTTAAACTAGAAGAAAGCTGCTAAAGCTTCAAATTCATTAAGACAAAACATCTACATTTTATAGCCTTTTATGTGATGAACTTCAGATTTACAGTGAAAATTATGAACCTATCTAATCTCACCCTTTCACACTTGCCTTGCTAACTTCCCCAGTTCCACTCTGTAAGAAAGTCTCATAAGCAACATAATTATACTTACGTACCAAGTTTCTACATTTTTCCTATTCCCCTAATGATATTGTATTATTCTGACTTTATAGTCCTCTAACTTACACTGTTTTTCTTAATAATGATTTTCTGCCTAAATGAAAATATACAGCAAGTGGTAAATACAAAGACTTGCTTTGTCCCACACTTAAAGTTCTATTCATGGGTGCTTCTTGGAAGCAAAAGCAGCCTCTGTATTATGACAGACTTCTAACAGACTTGCTTCTTCTATCTTGTCTTAGCAACAGACTGTTTCAAATTATATTTCTGATGGAGAGAATATGTCAAAAATTTATATTTTATTCTAATGCTAGTAGGAGAAGAATGACTAGAATGAACAAGGAAAAGGGGGGAAAAAGAAGAGAAAAGAAAGGTAATATCTAAAAGAGCATATTCCTTTCCTCCTTCATGAACAAGAAGCTTGCATTCATTCTCTTCATCATCAGCTGCTAGCCAGCACTAACTAAAGAAATTTGCTTTACAGACAGTTCATACTCTGAGGCAGAGGAAATAATCTCTACAAAAGGAATAAAAGTTGGGGGATTTTCCTGTAGTGTTATTCTAACTTGGAAACAAGGAAATATGTGTTTGAGTTACAGGAGGAATGAGATAAAAGAGTAGAAAGAGCTAGTATTTTTATCTCTAAGGAAGATCTAAGCATATATACATTTTGAAATCATTACACAGCTATTAGAAAAAAGTACTTCATGTCTGTCATAGAACATTTACCTTCAGATAAATCAGGCTCCAACAGTTTCTATACCTGCCCCTAAAGAGAATCTAGAAAACTAGCTCAGTTTCAGGGATCAGGTGATTTATATTTTGCTGAATTAATAATCATTTATTTGAAGAAATTAGAATGTGAGATTTGCCTGTTTTCTCACCATAGGCGCAATCCTAGAAAATAGTTTACAACAAGAATTAGTAACAACTAGAACAGGAACATGAAATTGGATGAGGCAAATCTGATAATCTACTAGGAAGATTTGTTATCTCAAAGATGCTAATAAACCAAAGAAGTTTCTTCCATGTCCTGTGATCTATTTATAGAACTTGTTCCAAAGGTCTTGAAACATTCTTTAGAATACCCATGAGGTGGCAGCTCTACTCACTCTCTAGCAACAGGCAACTGACAATATGATTTAAAAAAGCTTGTCTCAATTTTGGCTTTTGGAAAAAGCTAAAAAGAAAAAAGTCATTTCCTCAAAACTTGCCAGGTAAAAATCCATAAATTGAATCATTCAAAGTATTTGAGCCAGAACATCTCCTTAGTAGGTCCATATGATTGGTATAAGAGGTTTTCAGATTTGAAATATAATACCAAATCTTAGGAGAGAACATAAGAAAGTAACGCAAATTCATTTGTATAGAAGAATGCATTTAATTTCACCTTAATATTTTTCTTTTTCTCTCAGCAGCAGAAGTCATTGCCATATAGGAAGGCTTCTCAATTATTGAAGTGGGATGTTTGTTTTGTAAGGAAGAGAGTTCAAGTCTGAAATCAAAGAATTATATTTTTGTAAAACCTGTTCTGGGTAGAAGTCAAGTGAAATTGTTATCAACTGTAAGCAAACATATGTTAAGTTGAAAAACGATATGGGAAATTCATTTCAGTATTATTTGAGGCAGATTTACAGAACAGCAGACATATATGGCAGCTGTAACAATGGCATTTCTCAATGTCAAAGAGGCTAAAGCATCCATTTTACAGACAGGAAAAGCAGAGCTTAGAGAAAGAAACTTGCCTGAGGCGACACAAACCACATCACACGTACTGCATTTTCTTTTTGGTACCTATCTTGTAAGAGAGGATAAGCCTTTAGCTGCATCTGTTGTCACCGACATGCCACTCACTTCATTAATGGCAGAATTTGTTCTGATGCCTATTAAAATTGATGGTTTGATTTTCAAAATATTGGGTTTTCAAATAAAATTCACTTAAATGGAAAAATACAGTTGTAAAGATAAGCAGAATGAAATAGTTTGGGCAATATTCCTTGCCCTTATAAATGGAAAATACCTGTGCAGAATACTGTTGATGCATGGCTGTGACTCCTTCACAGGTGACTCGGTAGACATTTCTGTTGTTTCACCTGTCCCTTCATAGAGAATTACTGTTGAGTTCATGTCAGCTACGGTGCACTCTGGAATTATGTCACATGTAGTGTTCAAAACACTCTCCTTTTTCACTGGCATATCTATATTACATGCTTTGGCTTCCTGAAGACCAGCAAGGTATAAAGCTTTCTTTACCACGGTCTCTGTAGACAAGCTCTCTACTGGCTTCCTGTGAAATTCTGGTGTATACACAATAGGGCGGACCTCCTTGGTAAGGGAATCCTCCAGATGACACAGACTGGATTGCTTGGATGCAGCAGGACTTTGAGCTGGGCCTGGAGAGTCCATTAGCTTCCGCCTGGTTCTTTTCTGTGGTGGTACTGCAACTTCTGTTTGTTGCGTATTTTCATTCATTTCTTGTGATGGTGTACCAAATGTTGTACCTGTGCAACGTAGGCAACAATGGTTAGCACATTTACCTGCGTTTGCTACCAAAAGTCCTGCCCATTTTCTCCTCTTCTCTGCTGAAATACATTAATGGAAATTATGACAAAACCTATGTATTTCATTTACATATTAATTTGATCATTCAACTGAAATTGTTTTTATTGCAGCACAGTCCAGATGGTAGCATTTATTCTGTGGAACTCAAAGTATTATAAATATGCATAGGCTGATGTAGCTAATCCCAGAGATATTACAAGTAAGATACGACACATGACAACAGGGAAGAGTAAGGGTGATGAAAAAAAAAACAAAAACAAAAAAAAAAAAATTACATGATCATGACAACCATCTTAAACTATTAAGATGGTACTATCACAGCCATCTACAGCTGCCTCCTGGTCACCAGCCTTTCTTTCCCAAGCAAGTTCCATGCAGTTCGAATGAGACCATTGTAAAAGGAAGGATACAGAATCACTTGGAGACAAAATTCTTGAACATAGCAAATGTTAAAGCAGTGCTTTAGAAAAGGATAATGAAATTGCTTGGATCCTGACATCTCAACATATCAACTCTGGAAATAAAAGCTCTTCACTAAAACCCCCACCCTTAAAAGTAACAAAGGAGGCAATATAGCAGTAATTGAGCATTTCCATTCATCCTGATTGATACAATTTTTCTTGAAGTAGCATAATAATGCAGCGTGCAAACAAGCAGTTATGAGATCAATCTCCAAAGAGAGAAAAGACCTTTTTTCTCTTGAAGTTCTCAGTAAAGGAGAATCATTTAAACAGACCACTGCTCAAATGGCTAGGATAATGGTGACTTCAGTAGTTGAATAAGATATAGCAGTTTATTTTTTTTAATCAACAAACCAAGAGTGGGAGAGGGCTGTCAAAACCCCAAGTGCTTCTAGAGTTCACTTCTAGTGCAAACTTCAAAAATTAAAGCTACTATCCTATTAAAGTACATGGATTGGTCCCACTTGAGCTGGTAGCCACAGCATCATATATCCTCTTTCTGCATTACCTACTGCATTGTGAGCAACAACACTGTAAAAAGAGTTTCTGCTTTTTAAATTGCTGCAAGTCACTCAAGAATTAAATGTGGCATTCATATAACAGTGCTGATAAATACGTATTTCTTCTAAAATTCCATTCTACTTTTGCCTCAGACCAAGAAAGGTAGTTTGAACTCCTCAGTCTGAATGCTTCTTTACTTTGCTCTCATGTATTAACACTAGCCATTTTAGCTGTTCCATAAAAATTCTTTGTTGAGGAGAACAACTGATTAAAAAACTGATTACAAGCATGACTGTTTTACATTATTCCACCCCCAGTCTGATTTTTTTACAAAAGGCAAAGCTTAAAAATCATTACAAGTCTTCTGTCTGTTTGACTCTTCTCAGCCCCATTTAATTTTGGCCTTATTGTCCAGTTGTATCCCAATATGCCATAGGCAGAAAGCTTTAAGAATGTCAGTTCCTCACGTACCCTCAAGAAATCACATGCCTTGGGGAAAAGGCCCAAATAAGAGCCTCATTGAAAGAAAGCTGTCAAAGGATGAAGGATGGCCTCAGCATCATAATTTTTTTTGTTTACACTTTGGAACTAGATGTACCATATGATGGATTCCTCATGCCCAGCTACAAAGGTACAAATTAGAGCTGTGAGGAGACAAGAAAGGATTTAAAGACCTAGACCTGTTCTGGGAGGATGGAAAGGATAGTATCAAAATGTGTACAACTGGCAAGTAAATTAGATGCTAATAAATAGGACACAAATCTATTCTTGGTTGACAGACCTTAAATCAATCATGAAACCATTGAAAAAAAACATAAAAAACAAAAAAACACCCAAACATTTACACCTCACTCAATGGCTCAGTTTCAGAAAGCACAATGCCTAAACTACTATGGTTCAACAAATATCCAACAAAGCAAAAACAATAAAAGCAGGTTAATTTTAGCTTAAGTGCTTATGGAAAAAGATGCAAGGACATGAACAATTACAATTCTATTATGCTTTTTTCAGCTTTGAAAGAACACAAGCATGGCAAACTCAGGCCTGAGAGGACTATTTGAGATGAAATTGTGAGTTTGTGTATGTGCCATTGCACAGTTCACTAAAAATAAGTTTTTTTTTTTTTGCTGTTAATAGGAAATAAAATACATTATATTCTCATACCAAATCTTAGTCTCATTCATGGTCAGCATTCACCAGGTGAAATGCAGTAGGTTATGAGAAGCAGTAGCTTGACTGTAATCTAAACATTAAGCTAATTCAGAATATTCTCCATGATCAGTGAAATGACAAGGGTAGTATAACAGGTCCTGTGTGCTCCCCAAGTAATTTTTATCTCCCCTAGAAATAATACAGGCTTACTCCGATGAAAATATTTTTCTTCAAGACTTGGCAGAATTTTGTCACTGACAAGCAAGAAACTTATTTACGAAACATTTTCAATATGAACTCTGTAACACTACAAAAAAACAAACAGAAAAAAACACCCACCTCCCCACAAAAAGAAAAAAAATAGATCACACCTATATTTTTTAGTTATTACAACCAAAAATAAGGCCAAAACTTGCTTCTAAAGATTTTTGGACACTCTTAAACAGAAGAATAAGCTTTACCTAAGGATTCCAGGCTAGCATTTGAAGTAACTAGCCACTAAACACCCAGAACAAGTTTTAAACTATTAATTTATTATGTTTTCTCCTGCTTATATGCACCTGAAAGTGTGTGTTTCAGGGAAAAATAATGGCTAGAGTTCTATTTGTCCGTTGTTACATTAGGACAGGGAGGTTCCAGTTGCAGAAAGTTCGCTTACTGTAAGACACTGAGGTTTTGCTAATGCCCTAAAGTTACTAGGAAGGAAGTCTGATGGAGAAACATTTTGGTGAGTGCCAAGATTTAGAAGATTCTCCAGGACTAAATACTGGAAGCATTTTTAAATTAACTGTAAATGCAGCATTGAAACTCTGAACTAAAGAGGTAGAGAACACAAAATTATTGCCAACATTAATAATTTGTTGAATTTCATCACAATGAACAGTATTTCACAATGTAATAAAAGTATATTAATAAAAAGACAGTTACACCGATTCCATATAGGGCATATAAAAGTCACCAGTAAAAATCCAGATCTATTTTTAAAATCTATTTCTGGAATTAAACTCATTTTAAACCAAAGATAAAACAAAACTAGCTTTTCTTGTCCATTAAGTATTGGAAATAATATAAAATATTCAAGAAGTGTCCCTTTTCATAACTTTTTGTGAAAGTATCAAGTCGCTCCTAACATAGTAGACAACGAAGTAACCAAAAACCACCACTAGCAGCATCATTAACTTTGTGTCACTACACAGCATAAGCCACGTATGTTAGCAGTCCCAGCACCCCAATTCCATCTCAGTTATTCCATGTTGCTGTTATATAGCATACAGCTCCAAAAAGTCATGATCTTAAAGTAAACAAGTACACCAAAAAAGGCATTTAAACCCCTAAAAGAAAGTGATTTTATTTCTGTCTTCATAAGGAAGCAACATACTGAAGACAGCTGCTCATTTTTTGCAGGTGCTTTTAATAGCTGCCATTGAGAAGTTTAAATAAAATGGTTATGACAATCGTTAAAAAATCCTATGACTCCTGTAGATTTCAGATAACTTCACGTGGTCACAAGTGTTTCTCCTAAAAAAAAAAAAAAAAACAAAAACAAAAACAAAACAAAACAAAAATCAAAATAAAACCCCAAAAAACTCAAACACGAATTTTCTTGCAAAAAATTATTTTCAATTTTTTCAAAGGCTATTTAATATTATTAAAAGCATAGATATGGAAAAACATACTTTAATATTAACTTAAAAAAAAACTTATTTAAAAGGAATTTTGTACCACAACCTGTCATGAAAGCAATTTGCCTTAGACTAAAACACCATACCCTTATCTTTCCTAAATATTATTTTTAGTATTTAAAAATTTAGAATATAAAAATACTTAAAAATTTTAAAAAAAAATCATTTAAAAGTATAGAAGAATATTTCAAATTCAAACAATTTTAACATAATTTTGTCTAAACAAGCACTGAATATTTCAAGCAGTCATGTGGTCATCTGTCACAATGTGGCTCATATCTCAGGGGGACAATGAAAGCTAAGGACAACCAGTTCCCCTAAATCCTAGTCAAGCAGGGAAAAAAAGGAAAAGCTCCAAATCAAAGGACTTCAGTGCTCTAAGTGGCAAATATAAATTTCCAGTATTAAAGCAACACAGAAGAAACGTTCATTTCATGTCTCAGGTCATGTCTACTAAAACCAAACTATTTACATGACAACGCTTTTTTTTGCATTTACATGGCAGTGCTTTCTCCCAGGATATTCCATTTTAATGTGATATTGTTGAATGCTTGCAGATGGAATGTATGTATATATGTTTTAAAACATGCTCTATTTTATTGCCTAAACACAGTAAATTAAGACAACAATACATTCTTAATTATGAACCAAAGAAATACATAAACCAGTAAGAAAATACCATAGATAAGATTAATAATTTCTTGCAGTAATAGTAGATAACCCATACATATCACATACAAAGTTTAACACGAAGAGCAATATCTATCTCCCACAGAACAATTACACTGTAGAACTCAATGCAGCATGCTATTTCAAATCCCATAAAAGGGTTACAAAAATACAGGATTACAGAAATTTAGAAGGTATCTACTGGCAGGTATTACATACGATTGGTTCAATGGGATTTTCCCTTGTATTGGAACTGGAAACTGCAAGTCAAACTACTCCAGGTTCAATCTGTTATCACCATCTTAGGAATGTTACTGGCAAGAAGTGAAGACAGCACACTGAAGACAACCTATTTCCTTGAACAACTGTAAATAGTTCCAGAATGGTTGTCTAATGCTCAGCATTAATAGTCATTACTTTCCTACAGAAAGACAAAACCACTTTTAACTTTGAAGAGTATCTCCAAACCTGTTCCATAAAAAGGTAGGGAAATTATAGTGTTTACAGTTTGTATTTGCTTCACGTTTTTTAGCCAGTTCAATCTTTCACATCAGAATGACCACCATGATTCAGTGATGCTAAGTCTATTTTTTATTTGATACAAAAAAATGAATCTCTTTTTACTTTACTAAAACATCCGCAGTTAACCTACATCCTGATGGAGCAGCTTGAGAGAAAAGTTTAGAAGGTGCATTTCCTTAGGTAGTACTTTCAGCTGCTGCACTTCTTTTTAAAAATAAGTATGATTCCAAATGTATTTTAAAGACTAGATCATGCATTTGCTGATCTTTTGGTTAAGGCAGAAGATTATGAAACATAATTGTCAGAGTTTCTAAACAATATTTTTCTTGAGTCTCACAGATTAAAAATCAAAGTAATTCTCCATTGACTAACAACCCACCAAACAGTATGAGGTGGTTTTGGTCATAAAGCTTGCTGTATTATCTGTCCCAAAAGACTACTAAGAAGAACTGATTTATCAGGAGAGGAATACAGTGATAGTAGATATTTACAGCCCTGGGAGTTAAAATGAAAAGCATAAGACAGCATTTGTGAAACATGAGTCACAGCAAAAGTGTGTAGAGTTCATGACAAACAACCCTGATGAACTGGGTTATTTCTAATTGACATTTAGGACAGAATAATGGCCTAAACTTCTCTTCTGGAACTCATGTTAATACACGCACAAGGATTATTTCTGGAAATTGTGCTATATTAAGCCTACCAGGTAGTTCTGCTAAAGTGAAATCAAATATTAATGTGTTCATTTCAATAAATATTTCTGGGCTACCAATGATTGATCTAATTACAATACTAATCATTCATTTTCATCCTTGTCACAACTGACTCATGGAATTCCAGATTACAAGTGAGGTCTAGCGAATGCATTTCAATACTTGAGTATTAATGTGACCAAAATGCATCTTTGTGCCCACCAACAGTTTGGTCACAAACTGCTTTGAGAACAGCTAGGAACTGTAAAAAGCTAAAATCCTGGCTGCATCCTTGTGAGCCCTGGTGTTTAGGTGCACTATGTTACACAGCATGAGAAAAAAAAGTCATAGGATAGCCTGAAAAAGCTGGTCAACTAAGACAAGTCTTTTCTATAACACAAGATGCATGCTTTTCCTACTTTTAATCAATTTCCTACTGCATACAACTACACCCCAATTTTTCCCGCCATGCAAAACAATAATTGACTTTCGGATGTTTGTGACAACGGGAGGTAATGGATGCCTGGCTTTTTTATTTTTTTTTTTCCTGTAAATCAATTCCATTCTCTCAATGGTAATATACAGTAAAGTTTCCGGAAATGGGATGCCTGAAACAATGCCAACAACTTTCCCATTCACAGAAATACTTGCAAATACCAGTCAGAGCTCTCCACCCATCAGTCCATAGTCTATGAATACTGTATGGCCTCCATTAACCAGCACTCAAGAATGGGGGCCCAAATATATTTTAAAATGAATTTAACATTATTTTGATTGCTTGTGCAATACCTTGATACAGAGAGATCACATTTCTGGTTTCGTGAAGCAAACACAATCAACCTTCTGTTTATTTGTAAACAAAAATGGTAGTGGAAAAATCAGCATGTCCTTGACAAAAAAAACAAATCAAACTTATGAGTAAGGTCAGAACTAACAGTATGGGTGGACACTTAAAATAGGAGTATACATAGATAAAAATTGATAAAGAAAAAAAAAATCAGCCATGTCAAAATAGAGTAGAAAGTATGGTTAAGACATATTACAGAAACCCCACCTTAAGGCTTCGTAGTAGAAGACAGCGAGAGTAGAGGTTCTGAAAATGTGTTTTCAGCTTTGTTTTAAGAAATTAAAATTAAATTACCAAGAAAAGTCAGTATTTAATAAAGTATAATATGAACACAGTGGGATAAATTAATGTTGCACAAATACTATAAAATGATTTTTACTTGGACTTGAAATTACAATTCAAACACTGCATTTTAAATTTCATGTAATCACAGAATCGTTAGGGTTGGAAGGGACCTGCTAAAGGCATCTAGTCCAACTCCCCTGCAATAAGCAGGGACTTCTTCAACTAGATCAGGTTGTCCAGAACCACATCCAGCCTGGACTTGAATGTCCCCAGGGATGACACATCTTCCACCTTTCTGAGCAACCTGTGCCAGAGTCTTACCACCTTCATTGTTAAGAAGGTTTTTTCAGCTTGCATCTGCCTCTTTTAGTTTAAAACCATCACCCTTGTCCTATCACAACACGCCCTGCTAAAAAGTCTCTTCCCGTCTTTTTTTATAGGCCCCTTATAAGGGCTTAAAGGCCACAAAGTCTCCCCAGGGCCTTTTCTTCTCCAGGCTGAAAAGCCCCAGCTCCCTCAGCTTTTCCCCATAGGAGAGGTATTTGAGGGTATTTAGCTTCATTTAAAAAAAATCCTGAAGTGATGGAAGAAGAAAGCCCACCTCAATTAAGTGCAATCAGAAATTTAAGATTCAAACACTGTCAAATTTTTTACTAAACACTACTTCAATCACTACATGATTACTACTTCAATCACTGCATGATTAATATGTTAGCATACACTGCAAGCCAATTTGTTAGAGCAAGTTACTTGTATGACACAGTGTAAACAAAAGCAAATGCTCCTTGCCCTCTTGCTAAGACAAATAGTTAATTTTCTGAGAGTTATTTGTTACCCATGGTAGTGCTACAGCATGCAGATACAGATGACTAAGCAACATTAGTTGGTTGGACAAAGCTGCTGAATAACAGTCAACTAGTAGCATATTTCTGATTCACTGAGCAAGATACTTCACAGAAGGTCTTTAAAGGTTTAAAAGGTTAAAGGAAAAAAAACAAGATAGAAAGATGCCTATTACTGTAGTTAAGAGCTACATATGCTCTAGCAAAGTTGATGAGCTTTTAATTAGCTTTTGCTAAAAAAGAAAATAATAAAAAAAAAAAAAATCAGAGTTTTTAAGCACAAGAACTAACTTGCTACCTTGACCACAGAAACACATGTTGAATACAGAGCCAGAATATCATAAAATGGTTTGGGTTGAAAGGGATCGTAAAGCTCATCCAGTTCCAACCCCTGCCACTGGCAGGCACACCTTCCACTAGACCAGGTTGCTCCAAGCCCCTTCCAACCTGGTCTTGAACACTGCCAGGTATGCAGCAGCCACAGCTGCCCTGGGCAATCTCTGCCAGAGCCTCAACACCCTCATAGCCAAGGTTTTGTTTCTTAATACTTAATCTTAATCTCCCTTCTCATCTTTTCCTCTCCCACTATGACTTGACATCATTTAACACATTAAACCTTTCCAAGGGAGAAAATAAAAAAAAAAGATTTATTCATTCCTGCAACCCAGGTGAAATTTTTTAGCATTTTGAAACTCCTGATAGACATCTTAAAACAAGGCAATACCAAAAGCACTTCATACAGTAAAGTTAAGCCCATTGGGAATATATATTTGAAAGCTACTTCCTGTGAAAGACTTTTAACAAAACCTGGAATAAAAATCTGTACCCTTTCACCTTCGCTATCCTTCCCTTCACACTTCTAAAGTTCTTTTACCCCACATCAATTACTAGTTTGACTTTCTTCTTCAGAATCAGGTATTGAAATGTAGTTAATTCCAAAGAAACCCATGAGGTCAAGGTCCTGTTTTCATAGGTTTTCCTATTCTACAGAAAAGACTTAGCTGCTTTGGCCTTCTGGATTATAATCAGAAAAGTGGCTTAACATATTTTTGTTTTTGTGAGAACACATAGAATCATATAATAGTTAGGGTTGGAAAGAACCTCAAGATCATCTAGTTCCAACCCATCTGCCATGGGCAGGGACACATCACACTAAACCATGTCACCCAAGCCTATGTCCAACTTGGCCTTGAACACCGCCGGCGATGGAGCATTCACAACTTCCCTGGGCAACCCATTCTACTGCCTCACCACCCTTACAGTAAAGAATTTCTTCCTC
>JASSUY010022653.1:8879-21379 GCA_032466535.1 Forpus xanthops
ATGACACCATGTCCTAATGGAAATGGCCTCAGTGTACCTTTAAGCAAAATGTTGTTTAATATCTTCCATTTGCTGAATAGTAAAGAGGCCTGTTGGACATGCACAGCTAGCAAGCAGCCATTGTTGCTTTGTTCCAATTTCAGCATTTAATAAAAAAAGATGTTGTCGTGACTGCAGCAAAGAAGAGCCTTGAAACCCTGGGTGGCAGCACAGCCTTGTCCTTATTCTCCACATCCATAATTTCACTGGCATCCTGAAGGGTTAATACCCATAAAGCAAATTAAGCCATAGAAGGTACATGTTCTTCATTATTCTGCTTTACATTCAAACATATAAAACAAAGAACATCTGATATCTTTATTGGTTTTCTTAGATAAAACACAAGGAAGCTATAAGCCTTAATTTTCTTATTACCATTTGTTAACAAGGAAGATAACGCTCTCAAAAGTACTTGATTAGGGCTCCCTTTGATTTGTATCCTGTTATGATTTCTAGGGCATATATTTTTTTATTATGACTTAAACACACTGATGTTTCTGGTCAAAGTGATAAAAGAAGGTATTTTAAAAGTATAAATACTAATTATACAGGTAAACCACACAGAACAGAATCTTGAACTCTGCTGTGCTGAAGCACACTTTGGGAAACAAGTCACAGCCAAGATTTATGCTCCTACCCAGAAAGCTGGTGGTAGTAGATGAAGGAGCCCTTTTGCCTCCAGACCCTTGCAGCAGGAACTTACATCGTTCACAACTTTTCTATTGTTTACAGTATAGCTACTGAGGACAGCTGCAAGGATAATAGTGAAGATATTTTCTATTTCATGTCTCTAAATACTCATGATCACACTCTGTCCAGAATACATCTGTTCTTATGGGGGTAAGACAGCTTTAACTATCTGAGGAAAATAACAGCAAGCACATTAGCTGATGTGAAAGTTTGGGGGGTGTATTTTGACACATAGTCTGATGCCTGACTGTGAAAAATTGCACTGAATCTTTCCCTTACTCTTGCAGTTTTGACTGCAGAACAGTTGTCTGCACTGGAGGCAGCTCACTGGTATTTCCCAGCTCATGCGGCTTTCTCCTGTACTGTCCCCATGCTGTGATGGGCACTTTGGCTGCGGTGAATGGGAAGGCTGACATGGCTGCTACACCCAGCCAGCCGCTCCCCGCAGAAGTGGGTCTGACAAGTTGGAAGTCTCTTTCTCCTGCCTCCTTCTCCTCCTCCTCCTCACCGGCGCTTCCTCCGGCCGGCCCGCGCAGACAGGGAGTGAGCGGAAGATGATTACATCAATCAGTGTCAGGTCTGCGAGCTGTGATTTATGAATATGCATAATGAGCTCTCACCTTTGAGAAGGACTAGTGAGGGAGATAATTGATTAGACAGGAAAAGAGCAGCCAGCAGAGAGAGAGAGGGAGAGAGGCCTCTCTGAACCGTCTAGGGCAGGCCCGGCTGGAGCTCCAGCGAGGCTGTCAAGCTGTGAGAGTGATTTCTAAAACAAAAAAATATGCGTAGGATTTTTAATGTTTTGTTGAAACATGCATAACAAAATGTTTCCTCACAAAATTAATGGGAATTTTCTCCACATTAGGGAAGCCAAGCAGGCACAAAGGCTGCTTTCCCCCCGCAGGGAAACCAAGTTCTCACTTCCAGAAGCCAAAGGGGCGGCTTTCCCATGGCTACCACACAGCCGCGGCTGCTGCGGGAGCATCCCTGCCGCTCAGACCGAAGGGAGAGGGCTCTGCGGGGACAGGGAGCTCAGGGTCTCTGCTGCAAAGGCAAAGGAGCCTTTAAAGGAGCTGGAAAGCTGGGGATGCAATTGTTTTCCCATTGTGGTCTCATTATTTTCTTCCCTCCTTTTTAAGCATCTGTCTGGCCACTGTGTGAAAGTTTCTATGGAAAACCCACCAGGATGCCCAGAGGAAGGGGATGTGGAAATTTGCCTCTAGCTTTCTCTCCCCCCAGCCCTCCCATTTTACATGTCATTAATCTTTTTTTTTCTTTTTTTTTTTTTTTTTTTTTCCTTCAGCAAGAATTGGCTAAGGGAAAAGCAGGGATACAAACTGCAGAGAGACTGGGTAAAATTTACATGAGAAACAATCCGTTTTCTAACCACCCACCCACAGAGTTTACCCTCGTTTCACGAGCCTGTCGGAGCAAAAGAGGGGGAACAGTTCCTGGCAGAAAGACAGCTGGACAGACAGCGAGGAGGCAAACGCGGCTTCAAGGGTGAGCTGTGGCCAGAGAGGACATATGGGGAGAGGAAGGGAATAGGGTGGGGAGAGAGATGCCAACACTGCTGCCATCTCTGGGGGTCCTTTCCCTGACCTCCCCAGAGGTCCTGGGCTGGCTTGGCTGCAGCCATCACCACTATCCACAGCCGGAGAGGCTGCAGGCATGCACCAGGCCAGGGTCGCCCCACCCCAGTGCCTGTCAGGAAGAACATTAGTTGGGAAATATTAAAACACATATGTAAAACGTGTGTATACACGCACGCATATGTATACCGTAAGCATTTATATAAATCTTATCAGTTACAAATGCCTAGGATTTAAAATGTAGTTTATTGGCCTAGTGCAACCCAATCCTATAAATAATACATTCCTATCACTATGACCTCAAAATGTCAATACCGTACAGCCATGTGCATTTGCATATCTTGTACTGTCTAAACTTGAAGCATGTCAGCTATGTGCTTCTGTTTGTACTTTAACTTCATTCTAACTCTTGCTTCCTAGCTCCCACCACCCTCCCCCTCCACAGGGTCTGTCACCCAAACGAGAAAAGCACCAGGTATTTAATCACCACCTCTGTAATTATGCCATTGCCAGGACTGCAAGGAGAGGAAAGGGGGATGGGAGGAGGCACCCCCCGGAGATGCTAAGGGAGAGCTTGGGCTCGAAGCTGAATGGAGCCGGGCTGCCTGCCCTGCCGGCCTGGGCTGCACCTCCAGCCGGGGGTGAGGGACGAGCGCAGCCATCCGCAGGCACCAACTGATCGTACATCGGGAATAGAGGAACAGAGAGGAAGGGAGAGGGAGCAGTCGCTGTCCCTCAACAACCATCCCTCTGGCATGTTTTTCACTTGTCTGCGAGGCCCGGGGGACGGGGGAAGGGGGGGAGGGAGCCGGGGCCTCCTTCATCCCCTGCAAGCAGCCACCGCCGCCCGGAACTGCCGGACCTTTCTGTGTACGGCCCATTTCCAGCATTTTGTTGAGGAAATGCACCGCCGGGGAAGGTGCAGCTCCCAGTGCAGGCCGGCGGAGGGGCAGCAGGCACCTCCCGGGGCCGGGGGATGGCAGGGCATGCAGCCCGCCTGGCGAGGAGCGGAGAGAAGCGCCTTCCTTTCTCGGTGCCTCCCGCTGTGTGCAAACCCCTGGGAACGAGAGGCATGCCCCGGCCGGCCCGCGCAGTCCCCTTTGTCCCTGCCAGCCCTGTCCCCCTCAATGGTAGGGAGGGCCCGAGGAGAGCCCCCCAAAAACCTGACCCTTGGGCTGCGGTCGGGGAAAATACCGCCGCCCCACTGCTGCACTGCCGACCCCCGAAGTTTCCTCTCGGTTAACCCCTCCCGCGCCTAGAGGGGGCGGGAGACCGGAACCCGGTAGCCAGGTGTTCGGGGGGGACGATGGATCACCGGCGGCTCGCTGCTGACTCGGTTCAGGCGCCGTCCCGGCTGCAGAGCGCTGCCCGAGGATCTACATACGTTGCTCGTAGCGCAGCCGCCCCTCCATCACCGGCCACGGGGCACCGGGCCGCGCACCGGCGCCTGCAGGGGGCGCTGCGGCTCCAGCGTTAAGCCTCGCTGCAGCCGCAGGAGGAGCAGCCCCGGGCGGAGCGAGACGGACTTGGATCGGGGCGAGCCGCTCTCGCCGCGGACAAAACAGGCAACAGAGGCGCGGGGAGAGGGGCCGGCAAAAATAACTCCATGGGTGGGAACAGAGAATGTAGTCAAAGTGGCATCAGTTTATTTATTAGCCAAAAATATATACTTTCTTGTACAATTTGGTTCACACGTATGTACATTTTTACTGTATGTACAAAACCAAACAACAACAACTAAAAAGAAGAAATCGAAACACCTAATTCTCACAGGACTTCCAAAAAACCTCACAAACTCAGCTAATCCAGGTGGTAGTACAGAAGCGGGTATATTTTTTTTCCTTTTTTGTTTTAATATACGGACATGCTTACAAGTTGTAACTATACAGAGATTATTTTTTTTTTTGTTTTGTTTTTACAATCATTACAACAACAATTACAAAAATTAACTATGATGATGACAACGCCGATAGAACCATAGCGGCATCAAGTTGGTTCTGGGGCCTGGAAAAAAATGACACAGAAAAAAAATATGTGTTTAATAAGATTTCTAATCATATGGGGCTGACACGGTATTTCTAACTGTAGGTAGAGCTGGTTTTGTTGTTGTTGTTGTTATGGGTTTAAAAATAGTTTTCTAAATATATAAAGTTTTTGGAGTGACATAGCAAATTTATTTAGCTACGAATATCCCCGTGGTTTTGCTCATCAGTGGAGCAATTGATTTCAGTGGCTGCGAGGCCAAGCTCAGAGCGGCAAGGTTCAACCCCGTCAGGTCTTCTACTCGCAGGGGTCTATTTCAGCTTTTATTATTATTATTGTTATTGTTATTGTTATTTTAGCCAGGTGTGCCCCGCCGCCGCTGCCTTCCTGCGTTTCTCCGCACCGTTTCTCCGGTACTGGAGGAGGAGGGCACCGGCCGCCCAGGGGCGCTCCCCCCAGCTCCAAGCACAGGAGCCGCGGCCCCGAGAGCGGCTCGGCCAGCCTGCGGGCATCGCTCCCAAGGAGCGGGCGGCAAAGGAAAAAAAAAAAACACCGGATCGGAATAACCCACCACACACGCAGAAGGACAAGAAACCGCTCTGGGAGAAGAACTAAAGACGCGGAGAAAATAAGCTAACCGTTTACAACTCCCTCAACATATCCTTAGAAGACAGAGGAAGCAATCCCTTACCACCTCTGCACTGGCTGGAAAGCTGTCTTTATTAACTTTTTCTCTACTTCCAAGGCACTACATCGATCTAAAAAGAGAGAAGGAAAAAAGAAAAAAAAAAAAAAAGTTCCTTTACAATCCCCATTTTAAATCCCCATTTTATTCACTCCTATCCCTGAATTAAGCCTCTAGACTTAAGATCTCTTCTCGGCAAGTTGCAAATACGACAAAGCGAGTGCTTTGCTGCAGGAGTGACCGTCAAAGAGAACCCGAACCGACCCCGGAGCAAGCCTTGCGGCCCGGTCCTTCCGCAAAGACGATTTGAGCAGCAACAACAACAGCAACAAAAATTACATCCGTCGGAGGAAGGTAACGCCGGGGGTGTGAGACTAACCTGGCGGAGGCCCCCCTGTCGCCGCCGCTGCACAGGGGGCCCCGCTGCCGCCCGCCCGCCGCCACCTGCGCCCCAACGGCTGCGCCGGGCAGTGGTCACCATGAGAAACCGGCGGGGACTTCCGCGCCACTCCGCGCAGCACCGCCGAGCCCCCCGCGGTGGCTGCTGGCCCGAACCCGTCCCCGGCGAGTCCCTCAGCGGTCACCTGCTCCGGCGGGCTCCGCGCTCTGCGCCTGGGCCGCGGGCCGCGGGAAGGTGGCGGTGGGGGTAGCGGCCGGAGCGGCCCCCAGCCCCAGGAGGTGGGGGGTGTTCAGTAAGGCCAGCGGGTGGGGGGCCGGGTGGTGATGGTGGTGGTGGGCCGGGAAGGCGCGGTTGGTCCAGTTGGGGAACTTGCTCAGCGGGCAGGAGGAAACGAGTCTGTGGGGCGGCGGCGGGGGGGGCAGCGGCAGCGGGGCGGCTGCGGGCGGGGAGCCGCCGCCGGGAGACTTGCGTGGGTTGTCCGGGCTGGTGGCCGTCTCAGCCAGCGACCAGATCTTGGGTTTCGGCAGGGTACCGGCCAAAGCGCCGTCCGTCGGGGAAGAGGCGGCGGAGGAAGAGGCAGAGGAGGAGGGAGAGAGGTGGTGTGGCGGAGGCTGCAGGGGCGACTTGAGGGGCTCCAGGGCGGCTGCCGGGAGCTCGCACTTGTGATGGTGATGATGGTGGTGATGGAGGTGGTGGTGGCGGAGATGGTGGGTCTCCCCATCGGCGGCCTTGACGTAGCGCTCCTCGGAGCCGGCCAGGTCCTCGAATCCCTCGGAGCCCTCCGAGTCGGTCTTTGAGTCAGAATGCAGGAGGTCGGTGTCCTGCAGCTCGTCCTCCAGCTCGTCCTTGTTGCTCTCGATGTTCTCGGTGTCGATGTTCTCCAGGTCGATCTCTTCCTCGTCCTCCCGCTTGTCCTCTTCCCCCTCGTGATCGCTCCCGTAGGAGTTGCCCTCCTCGTCCGTCCTGCTGCGGGGGGCCCAGGTCATTTTGTTCTCCTTTTTGAGCCGCCGCCGCGCGTTCGCGAACCAGGTGGAGACCTGGGTGAGAGTCATTTTGGTGATGATGGCCAGCATTATCTTCTCGCCCTTGGTGGGGTAGGGGTTTTTGCGGTGCTCGTTGAGCCAGGCCTTGAGGGTACTGGTGCTCTCCCGGGTGGCATTCTTGGGCCGCGACGGGTCTCCGAACTGGTACTGCCCGTAGGGGTAGAAGGCGGGATGGTGATGGGGGAAAGCGGTGTGCTGCACCCCCGGGCTCTCCTTCAGCTCGTACTGGGCGCCCTGCAGCAAGAGGGAAGGGGGCGGCCCGGATAAGACGGTGCTTTGGGCTACCTTACGGGTAGCGCGGCTGCCGGGCCGAACTGCCTCCCGCGCCTCGGAGCTCTCCGGCCCAGCTGCGGCAGCCCGGGCCCCGCGGGCTACGCAGCGGCAGGGGAGCGGAGCCCGTAGGGAAGGACCGGCTCCCCAGGTGCGTGTGCGCGGCAGGGCAGCCGGGGCCGGTCACCGCAGCCGTCAAGCCCTGCGGGCGAAGGAGGGGGCGCGGGGTCTCCGCTCCGACCCTGCCCCTCTCCAGCCGCGCTCCCGGGGCAGGGCAGCGAGAAAGCCCCATCTCCCCTGTCAGCCCTCCCGGCGGCCCCTAAGCCCTATTCCCAGCGCGAACCATGCCCGGGCTGGCCCTACTCGAGCGTCCCGGGGAGAGAGCGGCGAGCCCCTGAGGGGCCTCTTACCAGCGGGGGGAAGATGGGCAGCTCTGCGGCGTAGGGCAGGAAAGCTCCGTAGCTCTGGGCGGCGGCAGCGGCGGCGGCGTAGGGCGCGCCGTACATGGAGGAGAGGACGTTGGAGAGGGTCCCGGACGGGGCCAGCTCGGCGCCGCCGCGAGAGCCGCCGCTTCCCGGGCGTTCCGCCGGGTAAATCGGCCTGATGTACTGGTAGCCCAGCTGAGGGAAAGACATGGTGTGGGAGCGGGGGCAGGGGAGGGGGGAAAGGAGGAGGGGGGAGAAGAGAGGAAGAAGGGAGAGAAAAGGGAGAAAGTAGCAGGGCCGGCAGCGGAGGAGGCAGCCGGGTCGCTTGCCCTCGCTGGCAGCCCGCACTTTCAGCGCCTCCCGCAAACTCCGGCGGACATGGAGGGGGGAACCGGGGATGCGCGGAGGCCGCGGGCTCCCTCCTGCCTTCGGCCGCCGCGGTAAACGATCCGATCGCTTCTTTCTTCTCTCAGTTTTCCTATTGATCTGAGTGGACCCAGGTCAGGTCCTAACAGATTGCCTGAGATTATTGGGACTCTGGGCTCTGATTGACATTTCTAGTCTCTCACAAGCCCCTCCTATTTCTTTTAAGTCTCTCTCTCCCTCTGCCTCCCTCTCTCTCTCATGCCCAGAACTCGCTCTCGACGGGTTTGTCAGTAGCTGCTGCCCCCCCTTCTTCTTTTTTTTTTTTTTTTTCTAAATCTGTTTACTGACGTCGCGATCTTTTATTTGAGTTGCTTTCAAATCTCGTTTTAGCGATCGCCAATCAGTTGTGTGTTTTACAAAGGTTTAACCCTGCCTCATGGTATTCTAATTATATAGAGATAGATTTAGATATAATTTCGTTCATAGCCCCCCCTCCGCCTGAGAGTAGGAAGCCAGGGTGTCAGTTGTGAGCTGCATACGGGAGGTACAGGAAAAAGTTGTGACACTTAAAAATAACCCCCCTCTCTCGCTAGCCCCCCTGCTCAGGTTTTCAAATTTACAGCCTTTCCTTGGCAGGGTTCATTTTGTTTTCTTTATTAAGATATTCCCTCCTATCCTTCCCCCAGTCCGGCCCTGGCGAGGGTTCCATCTCCTGATACAGATTTAAAAGTCTATTAGATTTTTCTAAAAATTTACATTTTCAGAGCTACGTTGAAAAATTTCCTAATGTACTGAATCTTTAAGGAGCTCTCTACGTTTTGTCTGGGCTAACAGTGGGCAGATACAGTGGAAAAGCTAAGTTAATTTTCCTCCTAATAAGGGACTTCAAAGAGTTGTAGGTCACAATTTTACATCAAAGGCAGAAAAGAAGGCAAATTAAAATCTTAACAAAGGAGAGACGGGAGCAGCCCTCTGGGCCATTAGTAAATAAGTGGTGTGAAAAAAGGGACAATGACAGGCACTGGAATTAAACTCATTAACACCTTTTTGTCTTGGTGCGAAATCTCTAATTAGGAAATTTATGATCATTTTGCTTATTCCCTCTGTTCTGAATCACTACAAGGCTTAGAAGGAAATACCTGGTATGTGTAACACTTGCAAAGGGAGCAGTGGCACAGGATTCTAAGGAGCTATTGGGAAGAAGTCAAGATACGTTTTAATTACCGAATAAGTTTTTCTTTTTTTCAGGATCAACACCTTTTAAGTTACAGTTTGCTTCTTTTCTTCCCTTCCTCCTTTTTTTTTTTTTTTTCTTTTCTTTTTTTTTTTTTTTTCTTCCTTTTTTCGTCGCCCTCCTTTTTCTGAAATCAGCGTGTGAGTTGCAATTTAGCTTTTTAAGAGTAGTTAAAACCCAGTGCAATCACGGCGCGACCGTGGCAAGCACGGGAGCTCCCTGTTCCGCTCCCGCAGCTGCTCGGACCGTGAGGAGTTCAAGCAACCTGCGGATGCGGGCAGGGCTGAGCGGCCCTGAGCCTACCACCCTTATCTGCCCCTTCAAACACCCCCTGCTTAAACACAAAATAAAGTTTGAAGGGTCTTTGGAGAGTTGAGGCTGAAGAAGCTTCATTCACCATATTCCCCTGTCTTCTTAAATACTCTCTGGATTTATTGCCTTTAAAATGTGATTTAGGTACAATATAACCGCTGTGCCCACAGTATGGATTTTATAACTACATTTCTTTAAAAATGAAATTCATGTCAGATTATGCAGTTAAAGGAATCGACCTTGATAGCTTGCTATAATAAAACTGTATCAGCTTGTAATAAATGCGGATTACGGCAAAGCAAGATCCAGAATTAAAATTCCCTGAATCAATATATGAAAATCTGTAGGAAACATCTCTAATCGTATTAAGTTCATCTTTATAGCATTTCCTATCTGCTAATCTAGTGCAAAACAACTCTGGGTTTGAGGAATTTATTTTCCTTATTCAACGTCGCAGCTTTTGATAGTCTAATGCACAGGGGATAACAATATTAAATTCAGTTATAAGTTTATTTATTTTTAATTCGAAGGAAAACAGCAAGCTAACCCCACGTCCTGTTTTCCTTCAGAGGTCCTTGTGCACAGCGATCGGCGGGGCGGGGGCTGCCACCGAAGGACTACAACTTGGACAAATACACGTCTGGGGACAAAATGGGGCTAATAAGAAAAATCGGGTAAATCAGTGGCCGTTTGATGTTGTCGCTCTCGCTATGCTGGTGTTTGAGCCGGGCTGAGCCCCTCACGGGTGGGCACGGCAGCCCACGCGTGTCCCACGTCACCGGCCCCGTGTTTCTGGGGTTGCAAGCTTGGCATGGAGTGGCAAAGCTAGCGGGGTTGTTTTGTGGTTTCTCAGCAGCAGTACAATCAATACGAGTTTGTTCCCGGGCAGTGGCGGCAGGGAGCTGGGGTCCCGGGGGACAACCGGGAGAGAGACACGGGAGAGAAAAAATTTATGGGTGAGAATGGGTCCAGGTCAGGGGGAGGGTGAGAGATGGTTTATTAATGAGAAAGAAAAGGAAAAGAAGCGTAGCCGGACCAAATGGAAGGGAGGAAATATCTACAGGGCTGCGGCTCTTGGCTGAGGGAGTGGGAAGAGGAGGGAAGAAAAAAAAAAAAAAGGAAAAAAAAAATAAAAAAAAAGGGAGAAAGCAAACGGCAGGGAGAGAGGGAGGAGAGCAGAGGAGACAGTTTCCCGGGGCAGGGCAGGGGTTGGAGCCATGTCCACGGCGAGCAGCGCTGCTGACTTGCGGCAGCGGCGTGCGGGAGAGCGGCTGCGGGGACAGGCCTAGCGGAGCTGGGCAGCGGGCGAGGAGCTGGGCCAGGCTAAGCAGTGCGAATGGTGTCGGGAGTGGGAGCAAAGCCCCTTCCCCGCTGATGGACCTAGCAAGGGAAAGAGCTTTGCCGGGCTGGAGCCGAAGAGACGTGAGGCGGAGAGGCTGGAGCCGGCTCGTCCCGCGGGACCGGGGAAGCCGCGCAGGGCCCGACGGCCAGCACCCCCCGGGAAGGTAGAGCGCTCCTTGGCCGGACAGACACGTGTCTTCTGGCCGGGACCTGTCAAAGCCGGGAGAGTGGCTCCTGATTTATTACCCCAAACACACACACCCCCAGTCTCCCGTCAGTCCGCCCTCCCCGCGGCCTCCCCTCCCTCCTTTCCAGGCTGGCTCACACGGTGCCGAGCTCAAACCAAACCTCCCTCTGGCTGCAGCTTTCCTGAGTCCGCTGCCGGCTGCTGGGCCAGCCCCGCCGGGAGGAGGGGCCGGGACGGGCACTGCCCGCCCGGTGCCCTGTACCCCAGCCTCTGTGCTCTCCACTCTCGCCGCGCCCCCCTCTGCCAGGTCACAGTGGCGGAGCAGAGCAGCACAGGCCCCGGGAGGTGGCCGCGGCCCAGGGTGACTCCGTGCTGCGAGGCCCTGCTAGGAAGTCGGAGGGTGCTGCTGGGAGCAGCCGGGGTGCTGCCGGCGGAGCGGACAGCCCTCTGCGGGGCCCCTGGTGCCGGGGCCCGGGTGGCAGCTGAGGCGTGGGATAGCACACCGGGAACGGGGAAGGGGGAAGACACGTGGGGTTAGGAGGAGAAGGGCCGCAGTTAAAAAAGAGTTAAAAAAATAGAGAGAGAGATCAAAGCGCTGGGTAAAAGACTCTTCAAATTACACGTTTGAAGCTTTTCCATAATTCCAAGGCGACAGATAGATAACAAGCTGCACATTCCTTATCGCATATGGAATCAATCTGAAAGGAGTCTCTTGATCAGAATCTGTTAATTGCAGTGACATATGATTTGGAAAGAAAACACAATTAATGACCCTTCATGTTAAGGCTTTGGGACGAGGCCACTGACAGTCCGCGCTCTGTCTCCGACGTCAACTTTTTCACTCTATTTTTTTTTTTTTTTAATTATTATTATTAGTTCTTAACTATTGAAGGACGGCATTCTCTAGCCCCGGCGACTGTTTTGTCTCCGTTCCCGCTGCAGGTTTCGTCAGAAGGGGGAGGAGAAGAGAAAGGGATGGGGAGGCTTACGTGCCTTTCCTTCAAGGTTTGAGGAGCTAAAATGATTTAGTACCTTGTCTGTAAATCTAATGACCTAAGGTGAGAAAAAATACTTCATCTTTTATTATTACCATTTGTGGTGAGCGTTACCAGGAAACAGCAGAACCCGTTTGCAATGGTAAATACATGTATCCATTTAAACCCCATTATTACAGAGCTTTTGTCAAAGCCAAATAAAGCAAATCATGCCCAGTCCCATTTCCAGAGCCTTGTGCCCATGGATCTGATGCCCCTTCCCGGACTCTGGAACCGACGTGGAACTCCTGAGTTCTGGGAGGTGGGGCGCAGTGGGTGCTCCGGAGCTGTTCCTGTGACACGTGTCCTGTGATGTTAGGAGAGGAGGGAGCGACGTTTTTGAAAGCTTTACCCTTGTCATTAAAAAGGTAATGGCTTTGGTTTAGAAGGGAGAGGTTCATTTGAAGGTTATGAAGCATACACTTTAATAGGATCGAAGTGAAATTAGTTAATAAGAAAATGCTGGCCAGAAGCTCTCCGGGCTTTTAAGAGCTCTCCAGGCCATTTAGGGAAATTGAATAAGATCAGACTCTGTTACCTGCAGCCCCAACTATTATCTCCAGTTCTGCATAGAGGCGCGAAGGGAAAAAATAGTGCCTGAGAGACCTGAAGTCCAATACACCTCCTGCCAGCCAATTTCCTTGAGAAATAATGTCCCTTTTCTGCTCGCAACCGTGTTCTCCTTCTTCCGCTTTTAGGCACACCAGACTGCGCTGTGTGTACCACAAGGGGGTAAGCAATGGTAAGGGGCCATCCGCAGATGCTCAAGGCTTCCGGGGCAGCCCTGAAAAGCAGCCTCTCCCCGCCTGGGCAACGCTGGCCTCTTGGTGTTGTTTTCTCCCTTTCATTAATCTGAATCCTTTCCTCCACCATCACCACCATTGTGGTGCTTTGCTGAT
>JASSUY010022656.1:0-14608 GCA_032466535.1 Forpus xanthops
GCCAAAAATCCAAAACACAGTGCTCACCAGCTACTGCTTAACGAAAAAAATAACTGCTGCTGCTGAACCCATGACAACTGGTAAGAATCACATGGGAATAGGTTCACTATGGCTGTATTAAGCCTTGGAGTTATGAGAATGTTGCTACAGCAATGAGGTTCTACAAGTCTTTCCATCAGAGTGGAGAAGTACTAACTGCATCCAGGGTAGAACTTCATATTTTTATGGAGGAAGAAAGCACGACCTGGTGCCTGAGGTAGTGGAGGACCAAAGTCAGTGAACTCGGAGGTCAATTCCATCCTGTCTGTCTGGGGGCCACAGGTCCAGGCTGTATTTTAAATTTCTAGAAGAGTCTTAAGTGTTTTGTCTCAAATAGTATCCCACAGAGAACTGAGAACAATCCAGCTCATCAAAAGTACATAGCAGCATTTGATCAGTCTCCAACTAACTGTAATGAACAGACAACCACCTTCAGAAACTTGAATTTAGGTATCAGTACTGAAATTTCATTGTACTCTGAGTAACTTAATGGCACAGATCATGACAGTTTGGCTCATTTGGCTAAGGAAAAATGTTTTGTCTCATCTGAGAGGCCAGTAAGAAATCTGTAGGGGCAGGCAGGTATGGCATAGGACCTGCAGAACACCTGCTTTCTTCTGAAAGGGCAGACAGGGATTCGTTGGACATGAGGGCACCTTAGAAAGCACAGGGCATCTATGTTTAGGCAACTGAACTGGATCCCAGACAGTGGGAAGCAATGAATCAATGGTCATAACTTTAATAACATTCACATTTCTCCTTGTCTCCTCTCTTATTTTTCTGAATTTCTGTTGTATTTGTCTGAAATTCTGTTGTATTTGTTGGCTACAGCAGTTACATATTTCAAAACAGACTCCAGAATCTTGAAAAGCAACAGAATTATGCATGTCTAAACTAAAAAGAAATCAACTACAAGTGTAACTTCCCTTCCCAAGTAAAGGTTTCCATGTGCAACAGGCATGTGAATTCTCTCTGTACAGCCTCAATCCTTCTGCTAATTTTTCACTAGTGTTCTCACAATAAACCAAGTGTTTTAAGATTTACTACCAGGCTTCTCAATAACACCACTTAGTTTCTTCTTAGCCAACAGAAGTCTTCTCATAATGTAGGGCAAGAAGGAATACTTTAAGGAAGGGCAAACACCACCAAAAGGTAAAGCAGTAATTTGCTGCAGAATCCTGGTTGCCGACCATTGTTAATATGCTCATTTTTGGATTTGTCTTTGGGTTTTTTCCTCCACAGTGATGTTAAAAGTCTTGGCAGATGTTAAAAGTAAACACATTCTGCAGCATTTGTCTCCTCTCTGTAGGGAAGGAAGGTGTGACTGATCACCACCTTGCAACCCCTTGATAAAAACAATCAGTGTTACTGAGGCATGCAGAAGGGGAGAAATCCAAGCCAGACTGTAGGGAGGGCTTCTTGAGGGAACAAGATGGGAAGAAGAATAAGACAAAAGATTTAAGAATAGACAAGAGATTATGCAAATATGAGCTGTGAATAACGTCTTGGCAGTACAACCCCCTCCGGAGATAACTCACCACCTGCATTTTTCTAACAGGCACCTCCAAGCCAGTAAGACAAATGAAACAGCTTTTGAACAAAAAGAGAAGGGGAAGAAAGAAAAATCAAACTAAGTACTCTTTAATTCTGTACATGTTAAACTCTAAATGCTTCCAAAAAGCCAGTGATAAAATTTAATTCTTTCTGAGGACATGACTATCAGTCATCTAACCAAGAATCTAAGTCTACTGGGAGTGTTTCTTCTATAATGGGGCTTGAGTAGACTTGACCCTCTCAGAATTTCATATTTCATAATTGAACTCTATGTCCCTCGCACTTTTAACATCTTCCTAGATTGAAAAAAAAAAAAGCATTAATCACTCTTGTCTCTGAACAGCGCTGAAGAGGGAACTGGGAAACCAGGCACGGTTTCAGAGAGGTCTGGTGGATTAAGTTGGTTGGTGTCTCAGTACATGTGTTAGTACCTGTTTGCATCTGTGCCACTAACAAACAAAAAACTCCCTGTGGGAAAGCTGCAGACCGCAATATATTGCTCCAATATATATGAACTAACACCACCGTAACAGTTTCACTGCAGAGACAGTGGCATAAAATTGAGCACCACGTGTCCGCGGCTTATCTCTGGAGAAGTAAAAAAGGAAAAAGCTCTTTTTAACTGGGTGCTTTGTTATGATTTATACATTCCTTTTTTGAATAGCTGGGGTTTATCTTCTTCAGCTGCAGGAACTTAGAGCAAATGCTAAACGAAAACATCAAGCCAGCGTCGGCACTAATGCCTGACACAAACATGTCACTTGATATTTAAGTATTTATTTATTCATTTATGTTTTTGTAGTCTTGTCTTAGGCGGAGAACCTTTGTATTTATTGTAATAATGGTGACAAAATGTGGGAATGGGGTATGGGGTGGGGTTGAAGACTGAACATAAATGCAAAAAAAAAAAGACAGCGACACCAGAGATGGATGAATGATCCTCACAGGGTTGGGGCAGTCGTCTGGGGGGGAGTGGGGTTGTGCCCCACAGACCACAGTGAGCCCAAGCCCCAGACAGGACCCAGCTGAGCCACGCAGTTGCCCCAGGACCGGTGGGGTGGTCGTGCCACCAGCAAGGCTACAAATTGCCGTGGCTGTAAGACTGATGGAGAGTGGGGAGGAATTGGGAGGGGGGTCCTCTTATGCTTGGTCAATCCACAGGGGGAGCTTGGGACTGGGGGGAGCAGTGGAGTGAGAAGGAGACAAAAGCAGTGACTTGGGCTGGCTAACAGAAAGGGGTGCCTGACTGAAATCCTTCACAGCACCAGGACACAAAACCTCCTAAATCTTCATTGGAAAGTCATTGGAAATCTGTCAGAGGGGCCAGGCGCAGATTGCCAGGAGAGGGGACTCAAAAGCCCCTCTGAGCTCCACAATATCTGAAATGAACTGGAAGGGATGGGGTGGGTCTGGGAAGCAGATTTCCTGCCATAACTAAAGCCCCCTTTCAGCCTGCTTTGCAACAGTTTTACGATGTGTTAGAATTTACATTCACGTGTTGTTAACCATTCTTTGGTGCAATGAAACGTTTTATCTGTCTGACCTCAACCTTTGCCATATGCTGGTGCAAACTGTTCAACTTAAGCCTGGACGAGTTTAAGAAAAGGAGGATAAAAAAAAGAAAAGGGGATGAAAAAGGAGGGTCCGAAAAGCACGTTGCTGGGTAGGCTCTGTTGTTGCTCTTGATAGCTGCCTTCCTCTCTCTTTTCCATGGAAACGTTTTGAAAGCCAATTCCAAAAAAGAAAAAGGAAAAAGAAAATGATCCACGCCGATAAGTGAATAGTGGCTTGAAACATGCCAGCTCTTCACTAATTGTCCACTTTACATATGCTCCTTCATGTCTAACGTTTCCTTTTATATTGTGGAGAGGCAGCAATGAAACTTCATTACACTGCATTAAGGAGAGGTGTATGGGATGCATTTGAAATTAACCTGCATGAGTTTCATAAGATTTTTATTTATTTTATCCTAATTTCCTGATTGCTTTCTCAACCCAGTTTGTTTAAAAGAATGAGAGATGAGGATTATGGAAGGGGAGTGATAATTTTGTGAGACAGCCTGGTAATTCGTAATGAAAGATCCCATTTTGTGAGTTTGAAGATGTGCCTGGTTAACTTGCAAATTCTACCCTATTTCTTTCAGGGACCTGTACTGTGACATTGCCTCAGTTTTGCTGTTTGATTTCTCTGAAACTATGTTTATGGACCTGTCTCTGCATTTTGCCTCTGGAGTCTCAGGTGGTTAGGCGATACTTACCTTGTGTTTTCGGTCACTAAGCATTCCAGGGTGTGCTTCCTAATATTTTGTGTGACAGATTTTCATGGAATTGTAGTTATTTCTGTTTTGAGAAGCATCAGTTTTCCTTTGTTCCACAGATATCTCAGAAGTCTAAGGAGAATTGTGTAACTGAGAAAACCTGGCTTCAACTCATCCTCCAGAATGGTCCTAAGCTTCTCCCTAAAGAGGATGACAGCAAAGGTGGAGTAATGCAGTCATGCTCAGCAGCAGCATGACTTCGGGATCAGAAAAGCTTGAGTAACCCCTGTTCAGCTGTGAAGCCCATGCCTGAAAAAGGTGCTTTAGCACATGCATAGGATTGTTTATGAGAAGGCTTTGAATGCTTGAAGATATTAGATTATTTAAGGGTTAGACAAATCCTCGATGAATCAACTAAGTGTATCACTTAGGTTTCTGGAAGTCCCCAAATCCTTTTGTAAGTCTCGTTGCTATGTGGACGTCTGTCCTGGGTTCAGCGGATAAATTCCCCCTGTAAAGCCATGGTGGCCTTGGGAGGCATTCAGGTGGGAGAACTCATAGCTAGATAAGGCTCATATACTCATTGTAGTAATGAATCCCCAAATGAAGAACCTAATTATGTGTGTTAGCATTGTGAGCTGATACAGGCCATCAGTAATCCCAATGCTGGACCAATCATTGCTGCAGCCTTTTGCAGTATATATTGCTGCATTTCATGGTATGTGGCATATCTCTTAGGGAAATAAAAATCATTGTTTTCTGTGAAACCCTGCCAACCTGTCTCACATTTTTGTAAGTAATTCCCATTCTGCGGTCTATTACACATGATGTTTTGAAAGAGTGGGAAGGAGTTAATCAAAATGAAGACCATTATCAATATTTTATTTGTCACAGCTGAAAAGCTGCATTTATAGGTTAGTCCATTGCACTCCATTCATTGATTTCAGTTCTCAAAGCCCTTCATGTGGTGTCTAAAAGCCACTGATGTTTCAGAGTGCTAACTTTTATTTTGAATTTCTGATAAAACAGAAAGGTGCATCAGACCCTTGTAACAGCCATTGGATCTGATTTACCACTGTATGCTTCCAGTTTTTGCTGATGTTAACTCCAGTTATTTCATTAGAGTGGACCTGCGTGATATTGATTTATTTCTTATGTCGATGTGACCCTCCAGAGATATACTTCCCTGCTCTTATTCTTACTGGCCTCAGTTCAGGAACATAATCAGTATCATAATTAGAAATGATGACTGATTCAGTCAAGCATAGAAATACAAACCAGTCTTGAAATTTCCAGTAATGATACTGACTCTAGTGGGACTATCTTCCTTAAAGTCAAATATGTATTTACATCTCTTGCAAATGGTGACCTATATATTTAGATTCACTCTTGAATTCTGTGAAAGTAGAAGTCTTTTGGTTGGCTATAACAAGCTTTGGAACAGGTCCATATATAGAAGAAACTCAGTAAAAGATTTAAGGAGGCTCAGGAGCTAAACTGCATCTCTTGCTTGATGCCAATCCATGCATTTCTATTTGCTTAAATTAACTTTTATGTTTGCAACTGGAATGGATGGAATTTGATCAAAGTTATTTCAGAGTACATTCATGGCATTGTCTACAAGCTTATTACTTTCAGAGAGCAAAGTAGGATAACGTTGTTTGTTCTAACTGCCATTTAAATATCTGGTGCAACAAAAACCACACCCAGAAGGGTTCAAATGTTTGTGTTTAAATGTATTTTTCAGGTAAAATCTTGCCAAGCTGCAGTACTGGTTGCAGGCTTCTGGGCAGAGAACTTGGCTTAGAATTAAATACCCTGGAAATGGACTGGATCCAAGAATAGGTAAAATCTGTAGGTGCAAACACCTAATTATAACAATTATCCAAAACTATACATAAAAATAATAAGGGAAAAATTGCTCATCTCATTGAAAGATGATTTTTTTCTAATGGCAGTAAGAGATTTTAAAACCAGACAAATATCAGAAGTTGAGTAATCAATGTATCTATGATCAATATTTATATTCAGGTCAAAGTAAAGAGAAATAAAACTCAGTTTACAAATGCACCTATTATAATTTGATTTGAACAGTCAACACTGGTAAAGAGCCTAACTGCTTACTGTAAGATTACTTTCCAATTCAGCATTACTACACAGAGCTACATATGTTACTCTTCATTTGAATACAAAAAATTACATCTAATCTAATTAAAAGTAGATTAAAAGCATGAGTTTGACGTCCTTTGGAAATTCTCAGACTTACTAAAGCTAAAAGTAATTCAACAAATGTAAAGAATTAATAGAATTAATTAATCAGGGACTAGATTCTGGCTGGCGAGCTCCAGCTGCAAAGATCACTGTGAAGAGTAAGAATTTTAATGTAATACCAAAAGTGCTCTTACTACATAGCAGCATTTAATAAGTACCTGTGGTATGCCTAAGTTTACCTTCAAAACAGCTAATTTGACCTACGTTGTCTTTGAAAAAGCTAATTTGAATTGGGCTAGCTGCAGTGGAACTGGTATCTGTGTAGGCTGATTTATCCTTCTTCTACTGCAGGGCACTAACTTCTGCAGTTAGACTTCCAGCAATTCACACAGCTTAGATCTACAGATATCCTCTCTCAGGAGTAAGTGGCTAAATGACAGGAAGAGAATGCAAATTCAGGTAGGCTGATCTGTGCCTTGCCTGGTCTCACCTTCCTTCTCTTTCAGATGTTGACCTGAAAAAGACTTGCATTAAAATTTCCCCTCCAACATCCTAAAAGCATTATTTCTTTTAAGTACAGCAGATTGCCTCTAAAAAAATGAATTCAGCACCCTAGCAATAAACTGGTTTTGGTTTTATCTTTTTCTCTTTTTTTTTTTGGTGTAGTAAGCCTTTGCTTGGAAAAGCCCCAACTGACAAAAGTCCCGAAGTATTTTTGTTTCTGAAAGCCTATGAAAACAAATAAAGACATATGCCAGGGAGCAGAATTAGAATTTTTGAGTGTTACATCTTAGGATAAGTGACTAACTAAAATAGGTAGAAAATTTTTAGTCTTAAGAATTTATGTAACATTTTGTAACATGTTATGTTCTTCATAAAGGTCTCCACTTCCAAAAACTAAGACATCTCCATGTGACATTGGTTTACATGGAGATGAGTGAACATAGAATAATACCATATTTGTTTCTGTTCCTGTAGTAAATATTGCTGAATTGCTTTGCAAATTTCAGGTGGGATTCATCTAACCTAGCTTTAGCTGTTTTTACCCTCCCAAAAGGCAGCTTGCATAAAATAACTATATAGGCTTCACTCTCAGTCAGTGAAGAACAATACACTTCTTCAATTTCTGGTATATTCTGTCCTGATGAAGTATGTAAGAGAAATGGGGTTGGTAGCCTTTGATGAGGATCAAGAAATGTCTCCCTTCAGTGCCTGTGGAGGGGGATGCCTGGGAAGCAACTGGCTTACACCAAATGCCTTATTCTTTGGCAGCTTGAGTGAGTTGAGGTAAAGCTCTCCCACTATGCTGCTATTGCATGTCTGTGATAGGAGAAGGCGCTCTGATTGGTGGCTTTAGTAGATCAGATGTAGATGGTCAGACGTAGATTTGATAAGGTGAATGCTGGTTTGCAAACTCTCTATCAGACCTGAAGGAAACCCTTTATTTCTTACTTTGTGGGGAATGGTTGTGGTACACCCACCAATTTCTCATTCAGTATTCATATGTCATGTCTGGATGTTGCATCAGAAGTGGAGTCAGTGGGTGGTTGGCTGCTAAGCACAGTTTTGAGCTTGTAAGTACAGTTTTGGATGTGCCTAAGGCACCCTACTGTCAGACGTGAGGAGGTTTGGTGTGCCATCCTGCTTGCCAAAAGTAGATTTTGGCAGGATATCTGAAGCAGTTTGGATAGGAGCGAGGTGAGACATTCTGTAGATGTGGTTGCTCTGCAAACATCTTCCACTTCAAGAATGTTGATCACCTTGACCTAATTCCCAGATAAATTATTTGTCATTAATACAGGTTGTACTTTTGGAAAGAGTCAAACCAGACAGGTTTGATATGATGGGGGAAGCTTTCAAAGAATTCATGTTCAGTTGTTTAAATATATAATATAGAATCATAGAACAGTTAGCGTTAGAAAGGACCTTAAGATCATCTAGTTCCAACCCCTCTGCTATGGGCAGTGACATCTCC
The DNA here is from genome assembly GCA_032466535.1 of Forpus xanthops. NCBI lineage: Eukaryota > Metazoa > Chordata > Aves > Psittaciformes > Psittacidae > Forpus > Forpus xanthops. Next base: position 8,037 of record JASSUY010022656.1, read on the forward strand.
CACTAAACCATGTCACCCAAGGCTATGTCCAACCTGGTTACCTGCCTTTAGAAGTCTGAGGTTTGAATTTTGTCTATTTCTGAGCTAGTCACCTTTGGTTCCTGGTAGAAACCTGCTAGCCAGCAGACAGAATCCATCACTGCCAAAGGGCATCTCTTCAACACCTACTGTTAAAGAAAGCCAATACCCAAACAAAAATGCTTAACTCATCCCACTGAAGCAATGAGCTTAGACTAGATATACACTTCGGTTATAGACATTCAGCATTGAGTGGGATGAATCCTGTTCTTAGCATGTAGGTACTGCTATTTAAAAACTACAGATAATATTGATGGAACGGTTGCTGATGATTTGAATGAGAAATGTGATTTCCAACCTCATGGGACTACTGACATAAGAAAAATGCTTGCAAATGTTTCACTACTCACAGGATCTAAACCGCACTTACTAATGTTTAATTAAAAGTCTCTATTTATTTTAACTGGTATTATGCTAGGATCCCACTATTGATCCTTCTTTAATATAATTTCTTGTGTACCAGGATGAGTTTTCCAGTTTGATATTGTTACTTTCCATGCCAGAGCTCACACAAGACACATACAGACAGCAGGCTGGGGCATAAGAACTTGCTTCAGGTGCTGAGGGTTGTGATGTGAGTTTAAAGAAGAAATGACTAGAACTGTCTGCCCCAAGCAGCTTCTCCCTTGTCCCTGACACTCCACCTCGGGCTCCTGTTGCTTCTGCTACTGCCTGAGGGCACACTGTCACCAACAGTTATTCTGAGTGGCCAGAGGACCATGCAGAAGTAGAAGACAGGGGGGCATTTTGTCCACCCACATCACACCTCCCACCTACACATACAATGTAAGTATCTATCTCTTGCTGCTCTTGCTATGCCACTGAGTGTGGAAGCGCATTTGTACCAGTTGTCATCCTGTTCTTGTCATCTCTTTCAGGAGGAGTGGCAGAAACAATGCAGAAAGGAAATTGTTTTGCCATTCTGGGATTTCAGGGCATATGTCTCCCTTCTCTCACCTCCTGATGTCCTTAAGGGAGTGTAGGGAAATTAACCCCATTCAGAATGTGACTGCTTGCAATTAGAATTCTCATTCACTCTTAATAGCCACTGGTATCCATCAAGGGCTTGATTTCCAGGTCTGTTGCATAACGCAGTGAAGAGGAAAAGAGTTGAAGGTGCTAAGCTCGTTGGCAGAATGTAAGTGGAATGGGGTGAGCTGAGATGCTGACTCTGAGAGCACGCTTGAGAAGTCCCAGCTATGCTTGGCATGCCCGAGGGTGCTGTGTGGTCCAAAAAATCTGGTCAAAAGAGTGAGAGTGGGGCTATTAAAAGCATTTTATTGGGCACTAGGGGCAGTCCAGGAATGGGTTTATAATCTGTTGTCATGCTTCAGCTGACACATGGCAATGGGTAAGCAGTGGTATCTTGAATGCTTCATGGGCTTGAATCCTGTGTTAGCTACTATAACTCGATAGTAAGCTGATGAAAGCATTCTTGTGCAGAGAAGCTGTGCTAGCTAAAGGCTGAATCAATTTGAAAACCAATTTTAATAATACTAATGTAAATTTTGTGAGTGAGCTTACAGTGTCCTTGTTGGTAAGGAGATGCCATTAGTGGTCTGTAAAACTGGTCCATGATTTCTAGTCCAGGCTAGCACATGCTGAAAAGAGTATCAGAGACAAGGCAATTGGCATAATATAAAGATAAAAAGTCTTTTTATATCATGATGGTTCATGTTAATCTGCCCCTTGTTAACAGGATGATCAAGCTGTAATTCAGAACTCAAAACACGGAAAACCCCACACAATAGTTCCCTATGAGGTATATGATCAGCAGATTAACAGGGTACAGAGAAACCAGCAGGACTTGTGTGGTATCCTAAGATCAACCATACCCTTTGGCAACCTTGCTTGTAGAGTGCAACAGGTGTCCCCATCTGGCCACATGCTGACACATTAGATAGGTGACCTCTGGTAGTGGGGATCAGATGGAAAGCCATTAGGGGTGATTCCTCACCAGCAAAATATCCAAACTCATGTCACTGCTGCTTGCAGTCATCCTGGGAGCAATCACCCATGAACTGATTTTATGGCAGTGCTGACACTTACCTTCATTCTTTCGAGCTGGGGAGAATTGCTCTTAACCATGCCCCCTGCTGCCTCGGGATATAATCTCAGGAGCATAGTTTAGAGGCTCAGCCAGCTTCAAGGAACATTACTTTGCTTCAGTGCATTTTCATGTGTTTTCTTTTCTCTGCAGGCCTTTTTCTGCTAAAGGGGATATTTGGACCAGTGAATGTACTTGCTTTTTTTTTTTTTAATTCTTCTTCTTCTTAGTAAAGCAACAGTCAAAAAGTCAATGACCGTGTGCTGCTGTCAAAAACACAAACATTTGCCCCATTTGCTACTGGATAGCACCCAGGGCTTATTTCTTAGCTTGCAGCTTGGTGATAATATCCTCTCTTAACAAAGGACTTTACAAACAAATGCACATATCAAAATAAGTTCATCAATACAGCTGCAGTTTGAAGCCTGCATTTGCCAAATCCACTGTCCTGGGAATATGCTTTAAGGATAAATCTTCAGTAAGATTATTTATGGAAAGAAAAAAGTTGTTTTTTTTTCTCTTTTTTTTTTTAACTTCACAACCAAAATAAGATTTTTTTCATAGGTCAGAAATCCTTTGAAGTACTTTCATAATTTTTTCCCCCTGTAATTCTCATTAGCTTAATTAATTGTTGCTCTCTTTTGAAATTAAGGAGAACAAATTGTTCTCCTGGTACTGAACAGCACAAGAAAATAATCACAAACAGTCCATTTGTACCTGAGTTTTTATTATATTTCTCTTGAATGGAATCTCAGGAAACAGGGAGACAAATTGTTCATAGGGAAAAAAACAACAATGTATTAAAGCAAGAAATATATTTGTGGGGTGATTTCTTGTGGATGCATACAGCATTGCAATGTTCTGATAATGGAAGCAGTTAGTTTTAGAAATAGTATAAAGGTTGCTAATTTCCAAATGGTCTGCTTGACAGGCTTTTCTTTTTGGTATTTATACCTTGCATGCAGTAGCAAATAGCAGGAGCAGAGGCAAAACTGGGCAGGCAGGGCCAGTTCTATTCCATGAACAAGTATCTCTGAAAACCAAGCGTGATTTGGAGAGGTAACCTGGCTGGGGAGCTTGCAGAGCTCCATTTCTGCCAAAGTGTTTTTCATTTCCCTATTACATTTCACGCATCTGAAACACAGAGAGGGAGCTTGGGCTTACCTTTTGCTGTTGTATGAGGGAAATGGGATTGGAACTTTGTGGATAAATAGGATGAGAGGTGGCTTCCTGCCTTCTGTTGGTGGGAGATAAAGGTGCCTTCTCACCTCACAGGTCTTTTTGAAGCAGTCCATCAAGTTCAGTATCAGAAAAAAGGGCTGGTGTAGTGGGTGGAGAGAAAAGAGTTTCTGGAGCAGCATACATACATTAGAATACTGACTCATTGATCTTATGAGTGTACTGGTCATATTGCTTTGGCAATATGTGGGATGAAGAGCAGTGATGGACTCTTTAGGCAGCTGGAGGTGATTTTTGGGAAGAATAATTAGCCAGGATCTTTTTAGCTGAAGAATGACCTGGAATTGGGATGGGAAAGCATGAAGACAACAACTCATGCGTAGCCTTTTTACAAGATATGAAGGTTGAAGAAAGGCTGTTATATTTGCTGCCTTTGCCAGCTCATTTCTTCCCCTGTCTACATGGGAAAGCAGTTAGGGGGCAAGGAAGGACTGTTTCCCCATCAATGCATAGCGAGAGTATGTGATGCTTGATAGACAGCAAGAATATGTGATGGCAGTAAGTCACAGAGAAACTTCACAGATTTTGATAGAAGATGAACCATCCTGTGATACTCTGTAGAGATAAGGTCATATTTTCAGACTTCTGAGTTTTCTACTGAATTCCTTAGCAGTGACATGTTCTTCTAAGAACTTTTAGAAAGTTTTTAGAAAAACATAGTCCTTTTAGAATCCTATAAACTTTAAGACTGACAGCAATGGAAGATCTCAAAACTTACTTTCTTTGGGATTTTATATCCACTACATGCTACAAGGCTTTACACATGGCCAAAACTGCAAATATATATAAAGGAAAAGGTAGGACTCACAAGCCCAAAGAATGTGAAAAGCAGGAACATGCAAAACTTTCCTTAGTGGGCTGGTTGAATATTATCTGCTCAAGGAAGGCTGGAAGGAGAATGAAGGCACTTATGGAGTGCTCCACAACCTCCTTTCTCATTTGGCTTCTACATCATGTCACACGTGAGCTTGTAGGCCCTGTGGAGCAAGGACAAGTCACCTTAACGTACTGTCCACAAGGAATGATATACTGCCTTGTACATGCAAATACACATAATGGATCTTGTTATCATTCCTGATATGATTATTTTGATTATTCAGTGTATCTTAGATAAGAATAAGTAATTAAAATAATATTTAAATGTAGATTTTATTTGCACTGATACTGAAATACATCTCTCTTCAGCAAAGCCTTTTGCTATTGCTCTTCGTACACTGGAGACACTTCAGAAGCCTGATCATTTCCCTTGGCTTCCCAGCTCTAGGGAAATCATATCTTTCTGTTGGCTCCCTTGGCTTCCCAGGCAATGCAAAGAGTTGGCTCAACTTGGGACGTAAATGACAATTCATTGCCAGGGGGGAAGTAATTTTCAGGCCTCCTCCCCTCCTTGTTGCCATGAATATAATAATGCACTTTGGAAACATTACTGGGGTAATCTGAAAACAGCAACGCTGTCAGAAAGCAGAAAATGCCTGATAGAACTGGTTGTTCACATAGCTTAGCTATGATGTTTAGAATCACTGTGCATCATATTTCACTTTTCACTGACATCCTGCTGGATTTTTCCCCAGTGAGAACTTGTCTTTGCACTAAAGCTCCGTAAGAGTGCTATAGGTTACACATTGTTATTTTTCTTCTTCCTCCCCATCCTCCCCCTCTCTCCATTTTTTCTTTTTTGCAGAAAGCTACTTCATGTTGCCGAGACCATCAGATGAAATGAATGCAGCCCAGCTGGGATTTGCTGGAAATGTGTTCAGCTTGGCAACACCTCTCACAGAGTGGCTGGGTCCCTAAAAGCTTTGTTTAAAACGATGAAATGAAAACAAAGGAGACATAATTAGCTGGAGTGTAATAATAGAAAAGGCTTGTATCCAGCCACTGTAAAAGTCATTTAATGAAGGGTAATCTGGACATAAGCCTGCACACTAGAGCTGTAAAATATTTAAGCTTTTTAATGACAGGGAAAATTGAGAGAAGGGTTTGCTAACGTGATTAGGAAAATGCCTTTCATAACCATTTTTAAAGGGGCTTGCAGTTCCTAAACTGAGGTTTGTAGCTTTCTTGAAGCCAAAGCAGCAATGAAACTTTCATACTGCAGCAACACTTAAAAGCTACATATATCACATTGGTTTTATATGTCTGAGTGGGAACATCAGCGTACAGCTTTTTATGTCTGTAAAGGGCTACACCGGCTATTGAGTAGCATCTTCAGTTTTTTCCACTTACCTCAGGTTGTAGAGTGCTTGTGGATGAGCAATCATTAATCTTCAGCTGCAGTAAAAGTTACTTTCAGTGATGTTCTTATCTCTCCTTCCTTGTTCTATTTTTCCTCTGTTCCCTCACCTCCCCTTCTTCCTCCTTCCTGGAAAGCTTCATTTTCTCATACTCCCTGTACACACAACTATTGGAACCAAAACAGGTGCTGCTTGGTCTGAGATGGACCAGCTGCTCTAATGTGATGACATACAGTTAGTTTTTGTCCATTCACAGGTTACAAGACAAAATGCAGGAAGAAGCTGGGGATTTTCCATGATGAGACAAACATAAATGATGTAATAAAACATTACTGTACCCCTATTTAGAAATATTTAGAGGTGGGATCAGGTATGATTAAGATACTTACCCAACCTGAGTTCAAATTTGTCTAAGTTTGTTACGTATGACTGGGAAGGAAGGCTAATCATGTCTTCCTGAAGGAAATACCTTCTCTAATCAGTGGAGACACCTGAGAAAGGTGAATACCTTTGAAAACCTCCCGGATTATAGGCAGTCCTCTCTCCATTCAAGAAGCAGTACACTATATTTCCCAGTTGTCGTGGTTTAAGCCCAGCTGTAACTCACACTGTTCTCTCGCTCACTTCCCCCTCTTTCTTCCCCCCTGCTCCCGGGGGGATGGGGAGGAGAACTTAAAGGATGTAACTCCCACGAGTTGTGATAAGAACAGTCCAGTAACTAAGGTATAATACAAATCACTGCTGCTACCACCAATAATAATAATGACAAGGGAAATAACAAGGGAAGAGAATACAACCACTCTCAATCTATCAATCAATAACCAGTCCAACTCAGCACTGATCCCACTCTTCTGAGTCCCTGCCCATAGTTTTTACATCCTGGGCATGATGTGCTGCGGTATGGAATATCTCTTTGGTCAGTTTGGGTCAGGTGTCCTGTCTCTGCTTCCTCCTGGCTTCCCCTCCTCCCTGGC
>JASSUY010022656.1:15456-39742 GCA_032466535.1 Forpus xanthops
CATAGGGGAGGTGCTCCAGTCCCCTGATCATCCTTGTGGCCCTCCTCTGCACTTGTTCCAGCAGTTCCATGTCCTTTCTATGCTGAGGACACCAGAACTGCACATAATACTCAAATCAAAATGAAAGAGAAAACAGAGAGAAGTTTTGCCAAGACACACAAACCCAAGAAGGTTTGTTTAGGAAGCTGAAATGACTATAAAAAGACGTTCTAAATGCCTAGCAGCATTATCATACTCTGTATCAAAGAAATAAAGAACCATCGATCCAAAATTGTTTTTCAGTCTTTCATGAAATAGTGATGAATCTTCCGTACTTGTGTGTGTAGGTTCCTGGTCAGTCACTTAGCCTACGGTTGTTATAGCAGGCAAGACAGCCAATAGTCTAAGGGACTGCAGCATATGTCTTACACAGATGCCGAATACATGTTGGTGTTGTCAATAAAGATACGTGTAAATGTTTTGAGACTGTATGTGTGCTTCCTGTCAACAGCAAGAATTAGCCAGACAAATATCCAGCAGGCATGGTTGCGCTTTCTTAGAGTATAAATATTTTACTACAAAATTTGCAGGCTGCTTGTTTTATCACTGTTGCTCACAAAGCCATTTTTGTGACCAAACACAAAGGAAAGCAACTTCCCATACCCTGAAAGCAGTAAGGTATGTGGGGAGGAAAATTATGAGGTACTACCTGGCTGAAAAAATTAAGGAAACACACATTGTTACTCAGGGCCCATGTTCAAAAGGGCGTTTGCAAAAGCAACCCGTCTTATTTACATTATGCAGAGATGGCAGCAGCCTGCTACTCTGCTTTTAAGCCTCCCTAGTCACCATTCCTTATTTCTGGGGCAGACCTGGGACTCTTTCTTCCAAAGCTCCTGTCAGGCAGGTGGTGTGTGAATGAGAAAATGACATATCCATGTATTTCTGTATATAACACCACTGGAAGGTACAGCGTATTTCTATTACATAGAGATAATATAATATGCCATGCCCCTAAAAGCAGGTATATTTTTCACTGCTAAAGGGTGGGGGTGAGTGGGACATGGACCTGCTCACTATATTTGGCTAGGAAGGGAAAAACAGTCACTGTATTCTTACTCATCAGGGTGGAAAGTGTCTAATTCAAGTAATCATTCCCCGGAGATGCTGATTCCCTCATACACCAGGCTTGGAGCCTTTGAAGTAAATAGGGATTACCACCATTGTTTCTGGTCAAGCAGTGCAACAGATTCACTCTCCCTAGCACTCTCTCCTGCACTGGAAGGCAATTTGAGGTTGCAGCAAGAGTTATAGAAGACATTTGGAAATTGGACATCTTCTAGTCTTCTAGAAATTATACCATCCCATTCTTTCATTTTATTAGGATACTTTGTTTTTTTTCACCCTGGATGGTTGGGACAAACAGTGCACACGAAAAAGAAGTAGCCTTTCTTTGCCTTTATCTAGAAACAAGCAGACGGGGCAGATGAAGAACCTCATGCAAAACACAATGGTGCGATATGATGGGACACAGGCTACAGTATTAGGCAGCCTTTCCTTCTCTTAGTCTACACTGTAACTACATGTAATTTGGCATGCCCACTTCAACTTCCTATCAGATGGTTTTTTCACTGAGGAAATCTGCATCTATTGCTTTAAGGTATTTCTGTCCCAGATAATGAAAATCCTTTAAAAGAACCTCCAAACAGACAAAACAGTAAATCATGTGACTCCACTACCAATATATACATGTGGCACAAGTGCACTGCACTTGTTTAACAGGCTAACCAACAAAATCAAGCTTCCCTCAGGAAAGACAACATTTCAGTGTATGCTAGGAAAATTGAGGAAAAAAAAATCTGCCTCCAACCAAAAAATAAACTCCATATTTAATAGCTTAAAATGAAGCCACTGAAGACTAAACATCTGGGCTTTTTGGATATCATCCCAGATACTGTGTGCAGCACCAAAGCTCTTCATCACTGTATACTCTTATAATTTTGAATAAAATCACTCCCCCGATATATGCTATTTCTCTGCAGAACATCACAAAATAGTGCCTGCTGCAGTAAGATCTTGGGACAAGGCCTGGTTTTACTACATGTGGAGAGCATGCAGAACCACAGTGCTTTGGTTTTCTTCAGGATCTCCATGATTTCCCATAATACAAATCACTCATTCTACAACAGTGGCAACAGCAAAGACCCCTGTGGACCACATAAGAAGCCAATTAGAGGGGGATTATCAGAAACACTAACAAATCAGCAACACTTCTGGAAGTGCCACTAATGTCAAAGGGATCTTCTGTTACAGAAATGCAATGGGCACATCCACAGCACATCACACCAGCATCCATTAGAGACCTTCCCAGCAGCACTGTGCCCACGTGGCACAGAGCAGTGCATTAACTCTATGACCCTTCCGTGGTATTTAGGCCTGTTTCTCATCAAGTATGAAAAGATCTACTAGGAGAGCACCACTGTGCCACCAGTTTCAGTTTGGACACGTCTACTCAACACAGCATAGTTCTATGTGTTCCTAGATGCTATGCGGTTCCTGCAAAACCTGCTTTGAGATCTTCACTGTTCCCATCTGCTGTAGTTCATACCCACTACCAGCCATGCTCAGATGCAACCTGGATTTACTGAGACTGCTGCACACAATTCTGTAGCTAGTTCTGTGCAGGAGTTCAGATTAGATAGGTGCATACATTCAAACTCTGCAAACTGCTGAGAAAGAGCATATGGAGCATGGCCACTAGAAAGCAACTGAACCAGCACAATGTTTCATAAGCACATGGATTGTAACTACAGCCAAACTATATAGTGCAAGAGAGCCACACAAAAGAAAAAAAAGCATTGGATAAGGCTGAAACAGAATTAGCCTTAGTAGACAGTGCCTCCCTAGAGCTTTTATGCTCATAGCCAAGCAAAATGGTTCTGTGCAGGAAGACAAGAACTGCAGACTTCTGGCATGGCTCTTGAGACACAAACAGTATGAGAGGCTTGTTCCCAAAGTGGAACAAAGAGGTGAAGCACACCTTTTTGAAATAAACAATTCCTGGCCATCATACCACCCAAAGATGCATAAATAAAATTGAGTGCTTTATCTAAGTTTTCATTTTATTTTCGTATATATAAAATAAAGTTGACTACAAACGTTACTGTTTTCTTTATTTTTAAAAAATTGACCTTCCTCTACTTTTTCTAGCAAATCAGACGCAACCACATTCTCCCTTTTTTATGGATATATTGGTATTAGGAAGCTCTGTGGGAGGCTGCTCTTTTTGTGTCTTTTTTTCCAGACAGCCTTGTCCATTTTCCTTCCAGCCCTGACATGATCACTCCTATTCTTCACTTTCCAGCTCCTCCTCTCCCTGCTCCTCTAATGTGACTTAAAAAGAGAAAGGCTCATGCATAGGCTAGGAAGATGGCTTGATCAATGACTTCTCCACTTCAGTAAGTCATTTCAAAGGAATCATTCTATCCAGGGATGACAACAGGGAAGATGTCTCCATAAAACCCTGCATGCTTCCAGAAAATACATAATCATACCAACAGAGGCAAGGAGGGAGTGCAGACCTCATGATTTGCAACCCGATTCTTTTCCATTTATTTGCTTTTTCTCCACACAATTTCTGTTTTTCCCATATTTCCTGCTATGCTTCAAACAGATCTTTACTGCATTTTGTCTATTTTTGTCATTTTCTTCCATCATCAACTCTTTCCTTGCCTGTTTTTCTAGTCCCTCCAGCCTCTTATTTCCCTTGTCTGCTAATTTCAGCTATTAAAATGGAAACAGTAGTTCCCAAAAAAGAAGATAAACCCAAAAGCCAACAATAAAACCCAACAACCAAACCAACCCAGCTTCCAGAATTGGAACACGAAAACTAGAGGCAACAGATACCTCAGAAGTCCAGTGATAGAATGGGCTTTGAAAAATAGGTGAAATGTAAGCAGAAAGGTCTGTTTTGAAATGATAATCCAACATAGGAACCAATTAGGGAAGAAATAAAGTGAAAACCAACCAGAATCTTTGCTTGGAATTGTTTTTTTTCTGCCAAAAAGATAAGTTAGTATTCTACATCCATTATTTTTCTTGTCCAATATGTTTCTGTACTTAATGATTATATCCAAACTTGGGAGTAGACTTGCCAAAATACTGTGAGATCTTCTCTGCTAACGAAACTTTCTGGCAGAGAAAACGACAGAGTTTCTAAATGAGAAATAGAGAGTACTAGGTACTAGGTGCACAAAAGAGTCCAGCACTTTATCCCAAGACCAGGCCCATGAAGTGCTGCTGTACTTATCTTTTTAATACTCCAGTAAGTTTGTTTACTTTGTGAGATTCAGTCTGGCTGCCTCAGGAGGGGCTTTGCCACCAACACCCCTCAACAGAAAGGACAGCTTGAGGCTATCTGAAGGGACAAGGGCACAGGACAAAGAAACTGAAACCTTATCTTAATGGATGCTGCAGTTCAGGCTTGCAGTACATTTCTAGGGCAGTGAGAAAGCCAATACTCTGCTACTGTTATAATCTGTGGTTCCCTGCTGCTACACCCTTCACAGGCAGTTGTTTCAACCCCATAAACACAGGTAGTAAACACTAAAGACAGAACTGGGTCCTTGGAAAGCTTTTTAACAAATGTAAAATAACTAATTTTTATCCAAGAAAATCTATTAGAAGATTACTATTTTGCTTCTCAAAGTATAGTTGCTACAGAAGAAAACTTGCTCACCAGAGTAGAGCTGAAGGTAGCTTCCAGACTTCAGTTATGCCCAGCTTCAGATAGTGTTGACTAATTTAGGACAGGCACCACAGTTCTTCATGTGTCAGTAGAAATGGATAGCAGTCCCTCCAAAAGACATTTCAGAGCACAAAAGCTGGATTCATTTTCTGAGCCACCTCCTGAAGGAGAATTTCTCTGCAGGTTGTGTACAGAGAATCCAGCTCCTAAACTGATTGGTTTTTGTTTGTTTCTAAAACCAGGCAGGGTGAACATTCCCCTCTGGATCGCTATTCAGCCTTTATCAAGCTTATAGTGTGGAGCACTCATGTCAGCGGCCACATATACCAGTTCATGGCATGTGCCAAAGGGAGAAGAAAGAAAGGGAAAGGAAGACAAGACTCTCACGCTGAGATTGTACACAGAGGAAGGGACAGGGCAGTGAGACAGTTGGGCAAAGCACGGCATAGGTGGATAGGGGAAAAAAAAACAAAGCAATAAAATGAGGGATACTTGCACACCAGATTTTAGTTTTAAAAAATGAAATCTCGGGCAATTCAGCCATATCTATCACAAAGCTCTGCTAAGGAGAACACTGCTAATGAGAACGCAACAGGACAAAAGCTTTTCTCAAAGCTCGTTCATTCAACACTAAACACTTCCCAGTCAAAATCCAGAAAGACTTCCTAATAGGGATTAGCTCATTTTCATTGTGAGCCAGGGACCTTTGGAAAAAAAAAAAAAACAGAAAACCAAGTGTTTGGTCAGGAAAACTAATTTGGGCCAAATATTGTTCTTATTTCCTCTCCGTCTTTTTCCTTTCCCTCTGTACTCTTTCCCAGTGATGATGAAGGGTAAAACTGTCACCACCACTTCTTCCTGTTAGCACATAGGAAAGATTTGGGCAAACAGCTTTTACACAATTCCATTCGTTGCAGCTGGGCCATGCAGGCAAAGCACAGCGAGCTGATATAATGAAAAGCAAGTATGCTGCAAAGCATGAACTTTTATTCGTAAATTCTTCTGCTGCCTTAAATAATTTTAAAGCAACATGCTACTGTGAATATTTTAAGAAGCTGATTGAAGTAAAATCAATTAACCCGGTCTTCCTTAGCTTTTTTTCTCCTTACAAAGTAGGCAAAGTATAGGCAAAGTATACAAGCATGCACATTATTCTATGCACACATAATAACTTTTAAATAAAAATAGGCCGAATTTTCCTTTTGATATAATTTACCATATTGACATGTCCCACTTCCCCAGTATGCAGCACCCTACTAAATCCTGAAGTGCCCTCTTAAATTTGTATAATACAGATATGCTATCACTCAAATCCAAAGTGGACTGATACAGACATATCAAGAAACACACGATTCACTGCATAGATGCAGATGCAAACTTTCACTGGTTATGGCTGATGCCCAACAGACCAGCTAGCTAGTGGAAACAACTCTGTATCTACCAAGCTGGCTCAATTTAATGAGCATTTTGCTCAACCTCAATGAGATTCTTTTTGAAATCAAAGTGTTATAGATTGTGGTGGTATTTTACTTAACTGAAAGTGGAAGAAAGAATTACAGACTTCAGGTATATCTGCTGAAGTTAATCATTATCATAGGATATCAAAGCATTTTCCTTAATCTCTTCTTAACTTAAATAATTTAAGCTCATTTTAATTGTTACTTCCACAGGCTGTAGCCTTTCAAGGACAGTTCCACTGTTTTTAATTGAAAATAAAATAACCTGCTTCATACACAGCACACAGATTTCCAGATCCTTCTGTACTAGGGAAGTGCAATAAATTGAGAAAAGGACAATGACAGTAACTTCACATGTGAAAGCCTGTTTCCTAGCAGAGGATCAGTAACAACTGACAGCATGACGGTCACAGGGAAACCGCCACCAGGTTTGATGCTGGAGATCTCTAGTGCCCTCAGTACAACCAAGCCTGACAGCATACATACAAGTCACAGGGCAGATACGTGCAGAGGTCCCTGGAAGAGGTCTGAGCAGCCAATCTGGGTGATGGAAGCAATACAGATGCAGGGTCCAGGGAAACTGGCCAGTACAGGCCCGGGTTAGCACAGTGAATGCCTCATAAATAATTTTACTCCTTGTATAGCCCAAGTAGGACTTTTTTTTTCCTCCTTCCTTTGGCTCCATTCACATCATAACTTTACCAGCTACATCCATTTTCCTAGAAAAAATAATAATGCTAAAACATCTCTAAAGTATTTTTATGTCAACTTCTCCTCTGGAAGAATTACTTTTTCCTTTCAGAAAGGAAGGACTAGTTTGTCCAGCTCACAAGGCTACAAACTAAAGGCTGAACTAAAAGACAGAGTTCTCAGTGACTCTCCTAGACCACCAAAAAGGGAATGTTGCCTTATTTCATCTCCCTTTCTATTTATCACTTGAGCTTAACCTTTTTATTCCAGTCACTACACCAACGCTACAGCATCTGCAGACCTTCCCAGAACTTAACCTCTTGCTGCCTCAATTTCTTCTTCTGTAAATTAGGAATAATACATTTATATTCAACTTTTGGCAATTAGACTAATTCAATTAACCAGTTATTGTGCATTTGTAAAGCACTGTACGTTCCTCAGATGCAAAGCACTACAGTAACACAAAGTTTTACTGTTACTGTTGTAAAAATTATCAAAATTCAGAAGGGAAGGGAAGATGCCAGCTGGCAGATTGAATATTCAGTCTCATTGGCAGCAGTTTCACTGTAAAAAAAAGCAGGACCATTGCTGATTATGCAGGCTTGTGCTTCCAGTCTTCAACTGGTTAAGGAGCTGTTGTCAGCTTGTTTCACAGAAAGCTCCTTGTGGCTCAAAATACTGTCTGATCAGCTTTCTTCCATGGAGCCAGGATTCCCAAAAGCAAAAGGCTTTAAGCACATGCTTACAGTAAAACCAGTGCTTAGGTGCTTTGGTTAATCAGACTTCTGATAAAACTCAACATAAGAAAATAAAAAGGTTTTTCCCTCCCCAAAATACAGATATGTTAGAGTACTCAAGGCCAAATATCCTCTTAACTCATTTGTAAACCCCACATTTGCTAGTTTATTTCAGCTAACTATATGTCTATACATATAAATACAAACTTAAATTTACATATCATTAATATTTCATTTTTATAAATCCTTTCCTTGGCATTTGTGCCTGGATGTTGCAGAAAGATTCTCAGACTGTACAAGGCTTTCACTCCTCCTCATGACATCTGTATTACTCAGGGTTAAGGGGTAGATTCCAATTAAAAAGGACTTTCTGACTGTCTAAGAACAGTTACCCTAGCCAATGGTGCAGAAAGATGGATATGTGGCACAGAACACACGGAAGAAACAGGCTCTGTACTGGCAAGCAAGGACTCTTGTTGAAGGCTGAAAAGTAACAAAGTCTCTGAGGACATACAATTTCTGAAAGAGATTTTTGGCACATTTGGACCAAGGCTGCATCAGCAAAAAAACAAAAAACATTATGAAAGGAGTCAGAATCTCATCCTTGAGTAACTTCCTGGAATAAGCAACAGTTAATAATGAGAAGCAGACAGAAAGCCATTGAAAAAAACCCCAAAACTAAACACAGATTACTCAAAGAGGCAAGATAGTTACCACTCACAGGAAACAGCATTAATTAGGACTTCTAAAAGGAGATTTCTCATCTTGTAGGAACTTATTAGCAGCTGAATTCTCCAAGGCAGGTTTCAAAACATGTTCAAATGACAATTATATAATGTTACTAACTAAAAGTACCATGATGATGAGATGAAAGATTAAGTTGACATTTTTTTCTTGGCAAATTGCCATAAATTAGTATGGGGAAACTTCAGCATAGTGCTGGGGAAGGTGACAACTGAGTAGAGAAAAAAAACAGGCAAGTCATATACTGGTAGCCACTGCTCAGGAAAACTCGATGCTGTCACAGCACTAGGAAAACCAATAGCAGAATGCTGGAGGATCCAACAGATGACTTGGTTTCACTTGAGAAACCCAAGCTGAACTAAAGAGCAAGCTTAAGTGTTCTTAGTTCAGATCTCAGGAAGTAACTACTGACACACCACAATTTAGTCTATATGATAAATGAAATGCAGTGAAGCAGCTACAGCTGCAAAAAGTTTCCAGGGAGGCTCATGTGAAAGCCTGCATAAGGGAGGATACCAACACGAGAAAAAAAAAAATCAAGCCAAATGTTAATTCCTCAAATATATGTCCTTGAAGAAAAAGGCAGGAAAACAGCATGTGTAAATCAAAGGTGTTCTAAATGACTGTGATAACTGGTGACAAGCAAAATAGATGTCTCATATTAGCATATGTAAGGGAACAGCAGACCAGATTTCAGAGTCTAGAAGATCATGTGCCTACCAGATTTTCACCTTCAGAACAGTGAGAATCACACAAGTGGCAAAACAAGCTTATTAACTTCATTAGTTTTTGATAGCATCCAAGAGCCTCCATCACTGCTCACTTAAACACCAACAGGGACATCTGAGGGTTCTTAAAGAGCAAAATAGACCTTTGCTGTCCCAGACACAAGGGGCCATGCCTGGGTTGCTCTTGTGGAGTAAGAACAGCATAAACTGCTGGTTTTACTGTCTTGAATGACAATGTGGAAAGAGCCCCATTACGCTTCCCCTGCACCAGTAGTAGTAGCCACCCTCACGCTCATCCCAACACCCTGTTGGCCGCAGCAACAATACATGTGGATTCCAAGGGCTCTGCCATATGCAACATATATAATTGGGTCTCTGCGAGTTTGCCTACTTGCAGCAACTCTGCATCTTTATATGCTATGGGTTACTATTAAAAATAATGATGAGTCATCAAAGTGAAGCAATGAAATAAAGGTATGGGAGCAAAATATGCTGCTTGCCCTCTGCAGGACACTGCCATGGATTTTGATATGAAGAATGGATAAATGGATACTACCTAACCATTGGCTTAGCCCTTTGACAGGAGACCAAGGTGTCAAAATAGCAAAGCCACCATTAAGCTACTACACAGGCATGCCTCTGGACTTCACGTATGGTAACAACACAAGCAACATTCTGTAAATGATAACAAAACCAACAAACTAATTTGGAAAGTAAAAAAGCAGAAAACATTACAGAATTCATATATGTTGGCACTGGCATGAATGTTAGGAGGGATAATTCATAAAGCCCTATTGCCAGACTGCTGTTCATTTACTCATTCAAATAAAACCAAAATCTGAGTACCAAAATCAACACAATATTGCAATAAAAGTACTCTTCACCATAATAAACAGGGACAAATACCCTTAAAAGATACATTTGCTTTATTTTATTGTAACTTTATTTTAAAAATAGCATGAAAATACGTAGTTCATTTGTTAAGAATAAAGCCTTACCATCTGTCTTAGCAAGAGCACCACCAGGCAGCTGGGGAACATGTAAGGGCATCCTTCCATTGGCCCTTCTTCAGAAAGGGATAATAAATGAGACCTAATAGAGAGACTATACCAAGACCAGGCCAGGGGTGTCAACACATGCAAATGAGGGAGCAACTATTTGAGATACAGAATGTATTCTAGTTGTAGTACATCATTTATATACATTTATGGCCTTTATTCTATTATTGCCTACACTCCACAGAATATACCACTGGACCTACAAGCACTTCTGTTGTGAGTTTGGGTAGTTGTTTTTCTCCTTGCTATGAAGAACATACCAGGTTTCTACTATTGGCAGCTCTTTCATCTCAGATTTCTTGGTATTGGTGACATCTAAAAGTTAAACTTGAGTTTGTTTTCCTTATCATTTGTGATTTACTGATGTTTTGGTGTGGGGTCTTCTTATGTTTGGGTTTGGTGAGATGAAGCTTGAAGAACTGGAATAAACAAACCTGACTAAGCACATAACGCTACCTATTCAAGTGCTATTTAAAAAGATTAAAAAACAGGATGCTGCAATAATAATTGATTACTTGTGTTATAATATAGAAGAAAAGCTTACTCTAAGTTTGGGCCCCACATTGCAAAGCCTTACAGAAACCAAAAAGAGAGGTATTTTTTCATGCCTCAAAGAACTATGGATAAAATATGCATGACAATTTAAGCTTGGGAGGCCTGGAAAGGTTATTTATTTTTCCTGTCTGGGAAAGAGTTATTTGTTTGTTTAATTGTACTGTGCCTTTTAATAAAGAATGTTAAGGAATCTTCTGCTGACAGGAAAAACAATACAGTCCAAACCATTTCAGCAAGCATTCCTATTATTCACTGGGTAGTATTATTCATATGGCATGCATTGTATTTGCTGCAAAGAGAAGAAACATTTGCTGTTTTGCTCAGCTGAACAGAGAAAGCTTCTCAGCCACATTTTATCTATTTTTTTCCCTCAAATATTAAATATTACATCACTGTGATATAAATTAATTGACCTGTGCTGTGAACAAATAAATTACAGAATTCAATATGCTGCTTTGAATTTGCAGCTAATTTCAGTAAGCTGGCTTTGCAGTAGCTCTAACATATGAGTTAAGTAAGCTTTTCTGACAGGTGTAAAAGCCTTTTATACCACTTTCAAGGTTATGCTAGCAAAATATGACAGAAAACGTGGACTAGTCACAATATCATATGTTCCATATCAGTAAGTATCATAACAGAAAGGCTCACTACACCAAATAGAGTGTAGTATGTGGTAAAACAATGGGTGTGCAGAAACAACATAACATATCAGGCAAGAGCTGGGGCTCCAATTTGGCAGATTGCTTTGCCATCAGATTAACCCAAATGAGACCTAATTATCTGGGTAAAATAAAAGAATGACCTTACCATCAGGAGCATTATGCTGTGTTTGGCTGGGGAGAGAAGAAGGAACATTTATTTGTTTGCTTTTCTAAGACTGAAAAGATTTATGCAAGATTTTGGCAGGTTTCATATGTGTGGTCTTCCTCTGCCATTCTGTTGCATGCATTTTCTTGAAGGGACTTTACTGATCTTTCTTCCCAGATGTTTCATATTTGAGGAAGCTCCATAAATCAATGCTGGAACAGGAGACATTGCTGGCTTTCACCCATACACTGTTCCAAATCGAAGTCTGACTTTGTTTTGCCTAATTAGTGGCTTACACCCACCCTTTGGCTCACGTGCCTGTACCCGGCTCATCCAGGCAATACTCTGCATACTTTACAAAGAACATTTTAATGGCCTTGGCCCAGGAATACTTTTGGTTGCTACCAAAGCTCTGCCGAGTGCCTCCATTCAGAAGAATGGTGAGTATTGGAAATGAACTTTTTCTCTGTCACAAGACTGAAGAGCTGAGGAGCCAAACATCATCAAACTACTCACTTGCACTCTGTGCTTTTGGAAAGAACTTTAGCCTGGAAAAAACGAATCTGTGTGGAACTGCAAGCTGGACTTCAATCAGGGCCTCTGTGCTATGAGGCCAGCACTGCATTTGGTATGTGACCCAGAAACTTTCATCCTCTTGTTGAACGGCAGGCAGCCAAAACAGACTGTTCTAAACATTCTTGTTCACATGGACATGTGAACATGCCACTATTTACTAGCATTCAATTAAAAAAAAAAAGAAAAAGAAAAAAAAAATATGACTGATCTAATACTTCAATTTTTTACTAGCGGGACAGCTGTTCATAGCAGTCTGCCTCATGTCTGTGATAAAGCACAACTTCCCAGGACAGCTGAGGGCTGGCACCAAGCAGAACTGAAAACCAGGTGTTTTAAGCTCCTCAAACATGAATCCATGCAAACAAACCTGATTTTTTTTCCTGTCTCCCTTTAAAAATGAAGCCCTAACAGGTCTTCAGAGAAAGAAATGCGTGAGGTATCAACAAACGAAAAAACAACCCACCAAGATAAATAAACTAGGGTTTAATTGTTTTGCTCTATGACCATCGACAAAGCCTATCAGCTAATATCTATTTCTAGAACTTCCAATTCAAATTACATCTAATGAGTTTACAGTACAATTCTTAAAGGGTCTCGCTTGAGTCATAAAGACTGAAGCAACCATTAAGCCCCATTTGTTAACAGCTATGATAACTACACTGTCATTACACACACTGCAGGGCACTGTGCTACACATAGGACTAATGTTACTGCACCAGACTAGAAGCACTTTAAAGTCATCTTGTGCAACTAGTAAGATAGGCAAAACACATTTTCTGATCATAGAAAGCTTCTGGAAATTGCTGAAAATCATACATTAGTATCACTGCACATGTAAAATATTATATTATTTTACCATTTTAAATAGATCACGTTCACCTTGCCAGAATCAGCTTTGCAGCTTCTGTTAACTATGGTTATCAAAACACACAACTGTTGTGGCTACATTTTTGTTTGAGTTTGTTGACAGTTTTGCCCTCTTACTCCCTTTAAATCATTTTCATTTGAGGGAGTAAATTTGCGTGTGTGTGTCCATTTTTTTTCCTAACATTAATTAACCTGTCATTCTTTATAAAACTGCTCACTGAATGTAGACAAGATGCTGTGTAAGCATATATGTTAATGAAAGTGATGAAACCATGGAGCTATACTTGAAGCTTGATGGGTAATCAGAGCTTATCTACTTATAATTAATTTGTCACCACACTGAAGATTTGAAATTGAAATCTACTGCCCATGCTCTGACCTTAATGTATACCTGGAGAGCACTCAGGATATGAGATTATTCTAATTTACAGCGATGTAGCTAAAAACGGATTCTGAGGGTTTGTATCTTCAGTTTTAGAAAATCAGGATTTTTAGTAAAGCACATGAGATATTGCTAGAAAAACTAGCTTGGTTTGAGTCTTAAGGAGATATTCTCTTCCCACTTAAAACAAAATGGAACAATGGTACATCACAGGATCTTGTGGCCATGATATATCAGGCTAAAATCATACAGGATACCTTTGATAACTCTTATGGATCAGAAAGATGTCTCTGGCAGCATCAGCACAGTATTGAAGCAGTAGTGGACCAATTTTGAGCACTGGTGGAATGGTAACAACTGCAGCTAAGGATAATAACTGTGGCCAAGTGCATGGTTTCCCTTCAACATTTCACACAAGGTATTCTCAGAAAGCCTAATGTCTTAGATCCAAAGAAAACAGATGTATAAGATGCCGTAGCTTATAGAGACAGATCAATCACAGCATAGCATTCTGCTTTGCGCACAAGAATGTTAAAGACAACTTAGAATAAAATGAGAAAAAAAAAAGAATTAATAAAATCTCTGGAATCTCCCGTTAATGATGACTTTACATATAGCTTTAACTACAATAAAAAAAAAGAATTATACTTTTTATATAGGCTTAGCAAAAATAGAAATAAGGAAAAACCTGTCCAAACCTGCATGCTGAAGATAGCCTTTGTATTCTAGAGAAGGAATTATTGCATCATTTATGTGCTTCAGAATAAAAAAAAGGCATTGCATAGGGAATGAGTCCTTGTCCTATCTTCCTTAAAAAGTATCTTTACCATTATCATTTTCTAAAAGATTTATAAAAGATTCTCTATAGATATTCATTTGAGTGCATACACCTAAAAAGATAAACATTTAATACAACAAACACCTTAATTTAGAGTTAACTTTTGACATACTCCTTTTAATGTTCATTTGGTAAATACCAAAATGTCACAGCTTAAAGAGGGACTTTAATCTGAAGGCACACAACGCCTAATGGTGCAGCAATGTTTTGATCCTCTTATCAGTGACAAACCTTACACCACGCAGAGTTTATACTAGTTACTGTAGCTATTGAATTTCTAATCAAAGGCTTTCCCACATCTTACTATGACCTCTCTCTAGATGCACCTGCGCATAATGTTTTGACTTCTCCTTCCTACTTCCCAGTGGAGTTGATATCTGCCTGTTAATGTCCCACAATTTCAAGTGGTCAGGGTCAAACTTGCTCTATGCTGGTGTTCAATTGATGCCTTTAAGTTGGATGCTTAATTCTTAACAGTTTGCTTAAATTCCCTCTAGTCTTACATTCTTACTGCTGGTGCAGACTACACCAACCAGCTGCGGGCTCTCCTCAGAGTAAGTGCAGTCTGCGAGCAGCTCTGGACCCAGACGTGTTCATTGTCCTGGGCTATACAATTCAATACTTTGGCTTTCCAAGGCATTCATCATTTTGCTGCAACTTGATCCTAAGGGAAACACAAATACTTCAGGCTCAACAGCAGAATGGACGGGGAAGTTGCCAAACAAATAGCTTTCCTCTGAAAAATACCCCAATTCACTTAAATTAACACAAAACAACATAGCGGTTTCCACAGGCCTTTCACTTCCACGTTCTTATTTGTACTCAAAAGTTGTAACAGGGCTAAGGGTGGCAGGGCAGCCTGAGGGTCAGAACACCCTCAGGTGGGGATGGAAGAGGTCAGGCTGGACACTGACTTAGACCCAGAGCTCCAACCTGAGCTTTTCACCTCTCAGCCAGCTGGCTGAATGAGGTTCCTCCTTCTGGTGGTTACAACACTGTTAACAGTGCCATGCTAAGGACAGCTGATTCAGAGAAAATATCTTTTTCTTAGACCAACAGAGGGTTGAAAAGATACTTCTGTGCACACAAGCTTTTCTTCAGACTTGAAAAAGCAGCATATTGTTTCCCCTCCCATTTCAAAAAATCTTGGGTTCACCTCAATGCAGATTAGGCAAAGAAATCCTCAAAAAGTTTGAGGATCTTCTGTTTAAGATGGGTATCTGTAAACTTATTTAGAATTTAAATATTTACAGACAAGAACATCTATGCTTGGGAAAGGTCCACATTCCTTTTTAACAATAGCCAAGAAAATAACCCTTCCATTAGTTCAAACTCAGTATCGACACATAGCTTTTGCAACTCAGCTGACCTGCGCAGATGTTTTGAAGTGGCCCAAAAGGCCAAACAATGTAATCGGCATCCTATCACCTTAAAGTTGCTTCCCTGGGCATTCAAGCACACATCTGTACTGCATATTTCTTCTTTCACCAATGACATCCAATAAAAAGCAACTAACTTAACAAGCTTGCCAGTAGATGCTTTAATATTTCAGTTATGTCAAAAAGAAAACAGACTGCTTTTTTAAAAACACAGATATTTAATATACCATTGCTGCTTGGACCTGGAAGTCAGGCTTCAGACATCCAGTTTATAGAAGTCACTGAAAACAGGGAATAGAAATATATTTGTAAAACAGTATATTGATTTTCTTTTAGGGAGTGTGGAATTTTCCCTGGGTATAATACAACATGCCTTGCCAAAGAAGCATTTTCTTTGTGTGTGCAAATTGAGTATTTATCCTCTCAGACATTTGGGAGACAGCGGGCTTTGTGCTCTTGGTGTCCCTTGTGCCATCAGCATGTATACGCTTTCCTCATCCATTTCATACCAACCTTTCAGTATTGTGAACACCCAGGCCATCCTGAAGGCTTCCTTTTAAGTTCATTCACTTCTGATATCACTGTGATCCTCTGTAGCACTTCAAAATGGAAAAAGGCATCTAATACTCAAACTTCAGAAAGACCTGTTGTATTCTCAGCTAGCAGTCACCACTGGTGCCCTCCTTCCTATTCACAATCCAATCCCCTCATTTTTTTTTTTTATTTAACCTCTTAAGTATTTCTAGAGCGATTTGGCCCTTTCATTTTTACTGCATGTGATCTATTAGCTGCATAACTTTACAGACCAATATTTAGGTTTCACAGTGCTTCTCAGGCACCTAGAACTTCAGAAGCTGAGGGAAAAAAGGGACTAATGGGGACTAATTTGTTTGGCTGCCCACACTAAAACCATAAAGATGACATGAAATAACTGCATGGATAGGTGGTCTGGCTCTAAAGATGATGGTTCTTGAGTCCTAATATATGGCAGAACAATTAGTTTCCATTATAATAAGCTCTGCTGTTTATTAATATGAAAGCATTTTACAAAGGGAAAAGTAGCGTGGAACAAATACCACCTAAAAAAAACATGGATCCAACAAAAAGAAAAAAAAATCAGAGACATTTTAATTTTCCATATTTAATGTTTTTTCCCATAAGCATAAAGCATTAATTCTCTCCCTCTGCAATAATTTGATAGCCATGGTACTCAAAATACAATGAAATGTTTAAAGGGCAAAAAACGTCAGCAATAAATTAAATTATATTGATAAACAATAGAAACATTCTATCATCTAGATAATGGCATTCTCCAATTTAGAAAAGTGGCCAGTACTTTCCCTCTTAATTTTTAAAAGAAGTTGATTATTAAGAACTACTCGTAATGTCCTGCACAGACTTTCTGAAAATGTTTGATTAACCCCATAATTTCCCCTTATCATCCAGCCATTGGAAGCAGGTATCTTGGCAGTGGAAAATTATCTGCAAGTACTGAAGTGTTTAAGATTGGAAAAAAACGTGGAAGCTAGGTTGGCTGTAGGAATCTGCCCTAGCCTTTCACCTCTGCTAAGCCAGAAAACAAATGTCTGTCTTAGGTCATAAGTCAAATGGGCTTCATGACATGAGGAAGTCCCTTAGGACTGCAGACAGAAAAATGAGGAATGACAGACACAGGTACTAGGACTCATAACCTAGTGCTGTATTGCTGTGGGCTGGTTCCCTATGAGAACCTCACAAAAGCATGCTGGATTTTATCTGGATGCATCTTAGGAAATTCTTGAAAAATCTAAGCTTTCAATCACTGAAATCACACACACACACATGCACAGACACACGCAAAAAGCCCTTTAACAGTTTTTGGGCCTACAGCCATCTTTATCCAGCAGGCTGAGCTCTTGATGTGGAAAATGCTGGGTTAATTCCTCCCACGCCTGCCTGTATAAACAAGCATTTGCATCTCATGCCCTGCCGAGTTCAGTGAGGTGACTGGAACAGCAGGGTCCCTAACACTGCCCTTGGCAGGCTGTGACACAAGCCTTCTCTCAGGAAGTGAGGTTTGGATGTTCAGCCTCATTTTCCTTCTCCTCATCTAATCATGTAGACCTTCATCTTACTCTCCTAAATCATTCTCCAGGCTGGGTAGTTAAGGATTCTCCTATTCAGATCAATCCTAGTAGCTCAGGACAGCAGTAAAATACCTGTGTGCCAGGAGAATGGTGCATCCACAGTTAACTGAGTGGAGAGGCTTTCACTACAATACTTTTCCTCTGCCATAAGCACTACAAAAAACCAAAGAAAACCCTAATGGTAGTAGGGAGTAGCAGTGACTTTACCCATTTCAGCTCACATAGCTAAAAGAGAAGAGAAAAACTTTGGGGCACAAATGGCTTTTTCAGGGTTCCCTGTATCAGCATTGTACTGCTGCAGTTACAACTGTGTACCATAAAAATTAATACACATATTCATATGTGCATATATCTACACAGGCATATATAGACGCATGTATTACACGTGGCAGAGGAAAATAGCTAGACAATGAGATTTTACAGATACTATAATGAACAACACATCATGCTACAGGCTTTGCATGAAAAGACATGTCCAAATAGAGTTCTTTCTTCCAGCTACTAAATGCAGTGCTTAGGCTGGACATATTGCGACAGACCTGTAGCAACTGTATTAAAAATGTATTCTGACAAGCAATAATACATTTCCACAAGGCTTTACACACGGTCAGGGATTCAACCCTACCATTAAAGAGAACAGTAAGTATCTTGAGCTGTTCTTCCCTAGCATAAATGTAATTACGCCCCAGCATACCAAACCGCTCTACCTCATCCTCATGACCCTTGTCCTTTAGCAAGCCCACAAAGGAAAAGAAAAAAAAAATAAAACAAAAAGCTGGCATTCTTGCTACAAGAGCATCACATACTACTTTGAATCTGCTTCAAGATTTTGCTGCCCTTAAAAACACTGAACTCTCTTCTATATGAACAACCTGACAAGAAGCCAGGCAAAGGGCCACTCGTCGGTCAACAGGAAGTGAGCTGGGACAAAAGGTCCAAGTTGAGGAACACTGCTCTGGGCTCTCTGTCGATGTGCAGCCACGGCAGCCTGTGCTTGGGGCACAGCCAGCATAAAAATGTACCCCGGGTAACTGTGTGCTTTGATTAAAAAGCCACAGTGCTTAATAACAAAACATCACAGGATAGAGAAGAGGACTGAAAAAGAAAGAGTCAAGCTCATGAGAAATACATCGTGCTTTCAGGCTCATTTTAAAAATGTGGTTTATTGACTTTTTACTCGATTAAAGGATACTCTTATTCTCTTCTTAGATACTGTCCACTGCTTCATACCTCACATCAATAGATGCAAAAGGCTTAGGTAAAGCAATCCAAAGCTACTGTGTGAACGAGTTCATGTTTCCCTCAGCATCTTGGAAAAAATGAGTTTTTGAACTATTCGGAAATCCCATTAAACCCACACATGGACAGAAAATAATTGCATTTCCAGAATGTGTGTGTGCACTGACACCAAATACTAAGTACATGTAGACCCAGCCAGTTTCTAAGCACTTCTGAGTTAACTGTTTTGAGAAGCAGATGCTTTCAGGCAGCTGAACTTTCAGGCAGCTGAACCAAGTGGCACTGCCAGTGCCAAAAGATGTTTGTTCACTGAAAAATCTCTGAAGTGAGATTTTGGGCAGACACATGAAGGCTCTTTAGATATCACAACAGGTATTCAAAATTAGCTGCTTAATCACAAAAACATCACTTACCTCACTTGCAGCAGACCTTCGTATATACAGAAAACATGTAAAAGTCTCTTGTGTGGCAAGATCTATCCATAGCCATCCCTGCAACTTCACTGTCTGCAGTTTTGGGGGATTCAATCAGATGTGCCTGGTTTTTTTTTTTTTTTCCCTTTTTCAAAAAGCTTCTGAGTTTATTTTGCACATAAGGAAAAAATATCCTTGAGACTCAGAGCTCAAATATAACTTTCTAAAACAGGACTGTGGATTCCTCTCCAAGTAATTTTAGCTAGATGACTAAAAATTTCAACTGAATTATTAAAAATAGAAAGATTCTTTTTCCTTACTGCCAGGAAATTTCTGAGTGCCTTCAAGTCAGTTGGTTCAAAAAGTATCACCAATAAACAGAAAGAACAAAAATAATTCACAATTTAAAATTCATTATAATTTTTTATTTTGATAAGAAAACTTTTCCACTACATTATACAGTATGCTTATAAAGGCCTTGGTATTTAAAACATGGTTAGCTAGTTTTTCTTACTAGTTCAGGATGAAACTGAAGTAAGAACACAGAAACGCATTGCCACCCGTCATCTGTTGGGCTACCCCCTTTGCAAGTTCCCACTCCATGAAAAATGCAAAGCAGCTTGCTGCTTCTTTGTTGGAGATAACCTCTCTCATAAATAACCTGCATTTACCCCAACATGCTGAGGGTGCATGGACTTGAAGACTCACTGAGGAGCATGCAAGAACTTGCCATCTTGCTCATATGAGCCTTCAACTCCCTGCCTCCTTCCCTTGCTGACTTTATCATATAAATAGGGAGAATAAAAAGGAGTAAGAAGAGATTTTGCAACAAAAGTAATCTAATATGACATTTAGGTCATACTGGGGACATAATTTTAAACTAAGAAGGGGAATGACCACCTGGCAACAGTGTTGAAAAATGCATGCTGGTGTTCATAGTGCTAGCAAACTCAACAGTGCCATAAGAACATCAAAGAGCAGATTGTACTGCATTGCATGAACAGGAAAGTGGTGTAAAACTCAGCTAAAATTATCCTTCCTCTATTCAGTTTGGAGTTTTGTGACCATTCATGAAATCTACATTTCATGACCAACTACATTTCAAGCCCAGAGTGAAAGAGGAAAAACAATTACAAGCTTAGGTAGTATGAATTAAGAAGAAAGACTAAAATAATCAGGGTCAGTTATTGAAGAAGACAGAGAAGAGAGAGAGTAACAGTCTTCGGACAAATTATCAGTTGCTGCAGTATGTAAAGATATTTTTTCATGTTCATTTCGAACAGCAGCCTAAAACACAGCAAGGAAAATAGATCAGAGGTCAGAAAAACACCCAAACTGTGCGTAAGCATAGCATGCATTGCCTGGGAATGTTCAGGAATCCCAATCATGGAACTTTTTGGGATAGGATGTAGGAATAACTGTAGGAATGAATCAGATACTGTTAAGCTTGCCTAATCAGGTGGACGGACTACATAAATTCTTACCAGCCTTATCTTCTCTATCATTTTTATACAATCTCACTTTAATTTCACTTGAAATTGAAGAATTTATACCACTATTTCACTAGTTAACTCTCACAACAATAGGTTTATAATACCTAGCTGTCACTGATAATTTGAAGCCTGTAATAAATGTTTTGTGACTAACAAAACATTACACATTAAGCTAACTACCAGATGAAGAAAGACCACATATTTCATTGCAGTATTTTTTCACTTCTAAGGACACACTCATATTTCTCATGTTAATCCCTGTAAATTAAAAGACATTAGCAATTGAAAGCTTATGTATGAAGTGGACATACAAATCTCAGTTGTATTTAAAAAACTGCCTATATATAAATTTCAGGCTATTCAGTCATCACATAGCTGGCACTTCTGCTGCTTTGCCTGTTACTTGTCTATTTGAAATCACTCTCCTTTCTCACAGCAAAAGCTTTCACAAAACTTGAGAATGGTTCCCGATCCCTTTTATTTTCAATGCCCAGTAACAAGACCCACGGAGGACATCTGCTTTTACCTTCTGGAAATTAATTTTCTGCAATTTAATTAGACTGGTAGAAAATAATAAACCTCCAAACTTCACTAAAGCGGTAGCTAGGTCTGTCATACTGACTTGCTGTAGTCATCCCCTCTAGAACTCAGACCTTCAGACAGATTCACTGGGAAAATCCAAAAGATATTCTGGAGCACAGTGTCTGAAACAATAGGAACACTGATTCTCTATTTTCTTCTTCCATGTCCTTTGTGTTGTTTTCTCCCTTGTTTTTTCCTGTGTTACACTGTCCAGCATACTGGAATTAACCAGGAGATATGACCCAGATGTCAGTGCATTTGTAGTGGAAAAAGGCAATTTCAGAGTCTAGTGCTTAATAAAATTTTTGCACGATTTCCGACAGCTGCTAGCCATGTGTTATTTCAGGATAGCTGAATCACTGCACTATTACAGAACCGAAGCACGCAGAACATGCTGAAAATGCAAATCCACAAGTTACTTTAATGTGGGATGTATGTGTAACAGAGTACTTAGGGCTAACACTGATAAATAACCACTACGTTATTCTCGACACCAGATTCTGGATTCCAAAACCCAAAACCTACTAAACATATGTATTTGCTGTATGTAATTACAACATCCTGATTTAGTCAGTGGAATCTCGTTTCCCTTAGGTTTAATCTTGTTTACTTGTGACACAATGTGGGTTCTCATTGCACACTAGAATCTAGAGACAAAATAAAAGCCTGTTGTTTGAAACAAAAGCTAAACAGAAATCTTTCCTCTGATGATCTTAAGGGCTGTAACGTGTAAGTTCCAGATTGTAGTCCTGGAGCTTTTAAATAAATTAATAAATTTATTTTCCCTTGAAATTGGCTTGCTCTATGGTATGAACAGGGATGTGATCACTCTTCATTGCTTATACCACCTTTGAATATGGAACTTTGGCTCCAGTCTGCCACACAACAGCAATTTGAATTCAACAAGTGTTAAGCTTACCCTAAAAAGTAGATGAAAACAAACATCTGTGCTTATAAGTACACTGTTACTACACTTGGGTGGCCATCTGAGAGAAGAGACACTGAGACCAAAGTCTCCTCTGATATAATTCCAATGACCTTAAAAGTTACACCAAGACCTATTTGCCCACTGCACTTACTGATACACATCGGGACTTTAAAATAAAAACATACCTTGGGTGAGAGAGTTCCAGAAACAGATGCACAAAGCCTTAGAAGGGTTTTGTACACAGCATGGTGTAACCCAGTGATCCCGTCCAACAAAACACCGGAAAAGCTCATTAATCAAGAGCCAAAAGCCTGCACTCTGGATTTTGCTGTTTATCTCCACATAATTTGTTTACATAAACTTTGCACAATATTTTTTAACTCACCGTTCCTTTGGTATTTATTTATCTTCCTAGAATTAAAGCTTCCTGCCAAATAAATAATTAAAAGTAGATTTTCCCCTTCCCAACTATTATTGCCAATAGTAAGAGAGGACATCTAAAGAGATGTGATAGTCCAGAACAGCCTACTCTGATAGCCGTCCCAAAATTTCAGTGCTGCACACCACTTCTGATAAAAATATAACAAAACCATTAGAAAATATAAGGTTTATAAAAAGGCAGATGGCTGAAAAGACTGCTTCAGGTATAAAACACTAGATTATGACTTAAGGCCTTTCTGGAGAAAATGGGATGTTGCAGAATTTCATCTGAAGTGGGCTGCCTTCTCTGTAAAAGCAGGCAGGGTTTACCAAAGCTGAGAGGAAGGGACAATGAGGGAGTGAATTAGCAAAGGAAGCGCCAGTTAGTTGCATAACCTGCACCCTACAAGGTGGCCTAGTATTCACTTCTGCAGAGCAAGGAGTAGGATGCGGATCAATAGAGAAACTCTGCTGCATCTACAGAATGATCCTTCCATGCCCTGGGCTCTGGCTATCATCCTAGGTAACCACTGGCACGGTCTTCTCATGCTTCAGGGCAGAATACTGAATCCCTGACCTCCAAATGTTCTACCACTGCCTAAATATAACCTTTTTTTAAACATATATATATATATATATATATATATATAACAAGTGGAAATGCCTGTATCAAATCCCCTTCTAGCATATCCATTAAAAGTCATTAATGACAGAAACGGTGACCCCCAGGACAAGTCGCTATGGTTGTTCATGACAGAAACTTTCTCTTTCACAATACCTTAAATATTCACCGAAAAGACATCTTGGAAACAGGTTTTGTTGTTAAAAAAATGGTGGCTATCAATAACAAAATAACACACCTCTGAAACCAGCTGCTTCACATTCCATCCATCAATCTTTTGCTTGCTTATGTCAAACATTGACAGGTTTAATGCATTGAGAGATAGGAGTTTGTCCTTGGCTCAAGCAGGAGGGAGGAAATGAAGGCTGAGCACCAGCCCACAGCACACATACAGAAAAGCCTTAGGAGTAAATTGGGACCTTGAAAACACTCATCCTTCTATGCCCTGGGATTTTCTTGTGCAAACACTACAGGAGATGCAGATGTGTGTGCGCATCACACTGAGCAAGGACAAAAATAGCAATCCTTGACCTAAAACACCTTTTTTGAGATGTATTTTGGGCAATGTAACAGGAACAGGCATATGCCCCAGTACTATATCCTGGGCAATTCCAAAATCTCCCCTAGACTTTATAAAACGTAAAATAAATCTGTCTATACACATTCATAGACCAGAATTTTCTGCACTAGCAGAGCAAAAGCCCCTACAAATGTAAGCATAAACTAAGCAGTCAAATATACCATTCTAATTTCAAATTTTGGGTAAATCTGAGGCACACCAAGACAGCATAGCTATCTTCAAAAACACCTAAGTCCCAAAGGTCTTTAGAAGAAAGATGTCCTGGGTTCAGCAGCAGCAGTCATTTTTCTTTAAGTAGTAGCTGATGTAGCACTGTGTTTTGGATTTTCGGCTTGGGAA
>JASSUY010022657.1:0-10516 GCA_032466535.1 Forpus xanthops
AGACCTCATAGCAGCCTTCCAATATCTGAAGGGGGCCTATAGGGATGCTGGGGAGGGACTTTTCATGAGGGACTGTAATGAGGGGACAAGGGGTAACAGGTTCAAACTTAAACAAGGGAAGTATAGATTGGATATAAGGAAGAAATTCTTTTTAGGGTACTGAGGCACTGGAATGGGTTGCCCAGGGAAGTTGTGAATGTTCCATCACTGGCAGTGTTCAAGGACGGGTTGGACATAGCCTTAGGTGGCATATTTTAGTGTGAGGTGTCCCTGCATATGGCAGGGGGGTTGGAACTAAATGATCTTAAGGTCCTTCCCAACCCTAACTATTTTATGATTCTATGATTTGCATCAGAGAAAATGCAAATGTTGATGTGATAATACCTGTTAGAATAACTGAACAGCAACAGGTATCAGAGATACTTGCCTTCTTCCCATCAACAGTGTAGAGCTTCTTCACTGGGAACTGTAGGATCTCAGAAATCTCATCCAGGAGCGTTTTGAAACTCCTGGCATTTCTGCGGTTCAGGATGATTGAACGACGAAAACCACTTTCTCCATTCTTAACTAGTGTGATCTTCTTTGGTATTCTGGGGCCATGCCGAGTGAAAGGTGTGGAATTATCTTCAAGTTTGCCATCCTGAGCTGTTCTTCTCAAGGTACTGGAGGGACGACCGTTTCGTGGAGGGCCTGGCCTATGCCCCCCAGAAGTAATGCCAATAGGTTTGACATATTTCTTGTCAGAGCAAAGGTAGCATCCTCCATCCTCTAGTTGGTCCAGCTCACTGACACAATGTATTCCTCGTGGGGTGGTGATGGTCCGTACACCAAATGGCAGTGGGACCCGATGAGAGAGGTCATCCATGAGTGCATTGAAGCTCTTGAAACTTCGCTGGTTGATGGCCATCTTGACTCCTGCAAACTGAGGATCTCCACTCTTGAAGAAGGTTATTTTTTTGGCTGGGAGTACCTTGGTGACAGTGCTTGCCCGAGCCACAGAGGTAACGGGCTGCTCATAGTGGTAGGAGCTGGTGGTTGACAGGTAGTCAGCAGGTATCTGAGTCATCCCTCTTGCTTAATGGTAACTGCAAGAGAAGATAAATAAAGTAGTGTTTGTTTGAGTCATGCAGAATCAATGCCCGACTAGCATGGGACCAACATTTGTTTTCCTCAGAACAGTTTTACCATCTATGGTTGATCAAAGTCTACCAACACGGAGTTCAAGCTCGTTGGTCCTCACAGTTAAACCGTACTTGTTCTACAGATGCCAGTGCAAATTCAGTCAGTGTTAACAGCCTCTGAGACATAAAAAGTATGAGTCAGATCCCAACAAAAACCCACAAAACCTGATATTTGTATATTGTTGTCTTTTTCAGTTTTGTGTCTTCCTTGCTTATATTTTTGAGGTTTTCACTGAAACTATCAGAGTCAGTGATTATTTCAGTTTTGTTTTTGCAAGAGTACTGACATTCTCATGTAACCTTTTAACCCCATGAAGTGACACATAATGAAACTCTAATGAATTTGTTCATTTAATGATTGCACATTGTACACAACCAGTCCTGAGGGTACCAAGGGGCAGAATAGCCTGGTTTCTGAACAGCTGGGCATGAGCATGTCATAGTGTTCTAAGGTAAGGTCTGAATGAAAAATCCATGGCAGCTATGCGAACAGGTAACAGTAAAAAATATCACAAGACCTCAAAAAAAAAAAAAAAAAAAAAAAGTTGGTTCTCCTAAACAATGGAATATTTGAAATCAGCCCAGTAAGGAC
Organism: Forpus xanthops; assembly: GCA_032466535.1. Lineage (NCBI taxonomy): Eukaryota > Metazoa > Chordata > Aves > Psittaciformes > Psittacidae > Forpus > Forpus xanthops. Next base: position 1,774 of record JASSUY010022657.1, read on the forward strand.
AAACCTGAGAACAATATGCACAGTTTGTGTTGGAGCAGCTGGGGCCTTCACTTTAAAAGCTAAGCTGACTTTGACGTTTAAGTCTGGTTGTTGAACCCCACCTTTTGGAGCCTGAGTATTTTTGGTGTCTTTGCTATGTGGAGACAAGTGGAAAAGAGACTGGACCCTACTCTTTCTTATTTGCACTTACCAAATATATTGTCTTGGAAGTCAACCACTAAAAAATTCAGACCATGCATTGAACGAAACTACTATGCCAAAACCCAAGATGTTGGTTTTGACAAGGGAAAAAAACCAAACAATCACCACTATTTAAAACTGCTAAAATATTGGTCGCAATGAGTACAACAGATGTTATTTCATTAGTATGAACAATGACTCCACAGTTCACTTTGAGTTAATTATTTAAACATAAATAGAAACTCTCAGAATCGCATTTAGAGATGTTGTCTTCTGACCAGAAGTTACTGCTCACAGATAGGCAGCAAACTTCTTGTATTAGTAAGGAGTACAATAGCTTCTCTTGTAGCTTGCAGATGGTTCTGGCTACAAGAACTTACATCCAACTTACTTTCCAAATTATGTTCTTAGTTGATAGCAGGCTTTTTGTCTAGTTCAAAAAAATCTCTCACAGTAAAAAAAATAGTATAGTGTTCACAAATTAGTTAGAAAACAATAAATATATTTCCAGTTGCATGTTTCATTCAGTTTTTTCCTGGTTACACTTCTTGCAGCAACTGAAAAAGTTCTAGCTTCAAGAAAATTGTCATGCTACTCGCAAATTACTCTTTGGAGGATCAGTTTGGTGACCACTGTAATTCATGGGAGCTTTGTCACTGATTGCAGAAGTGCAGCATTCAAAAATCTGTAAATGTTGATTTTCTCCACATTTTAAAACTAAATCATCATTTTTGCATTGCGCTACTCTCAAGTGAAGTATTTGTGCACTTTATACAACAGCAAATTCACTCCTCCTATAAATGGAAGTTTAACCTCATGTAGTTGAGAAAAGACATTAAGCACCATTTGAAAGATTATTATTTTGACAAATGTCTGCTTTTTCATATCCATGCACACTGACAAAGATTTCAATATGATTTATTCTTTCCATGTACATATTTCACCAAGCTATTATTCACTTATTTATTTCCCAGGTAAAGGTCAATCCATCAGCCTATCTTCCAGGGAAAAACATATCTAATTTCTCTATTTTTCAACAGCTTTCAGAAAGGTAACTTTTTCTCCATGAGTCCCACATTAGAGCTTTCAGACATCAGCAGCATAATTTCCAAATAAATCCATTATCCAAATTGTAGTCCCTGGACAAATGGTGGTCCACAATATACTGGCTGCATTCCCAGAAATCTAACTGCTTCCCAAAGATTTATTCTACTTTTTTTTTTTTTCTGAGCTTTAAAATCATATTGTAAGAAATAAAAAAACCAAACAAACAAAACAAAAAAAAAGGACAAATTGTATCATATATTCCCAATACTAATTTTCTTTAGGAATAATTTTACAAGACTGTTAGGGGATCAGCAGTGTAAAGGAATACAGTCCTTTAAGTTCTGAGTGATAGAGTTGGTCATCCACCCAGGCCTAGATGGTCTGTCTTTTTTTAAGAAGCAATATATAACGTGAAGAGCAAGCTTTCCATACAAACCTTGTATGAAATGAAAACAGTTCCTTCAGAGAAAAGTTTTGTATTGTCCATTTGAAGTTTCAGAATGGTAAATGGATTCCATTGCATATGTGGCAAGGCAACAAAAATGGTTATCTTGCCCAAATACACCTTTTCATAGATACAGAAGTCTCAATACATATTTTCATACTTACATTGAAATACTTCATGTCTCTTGCTCAAGATGATTTTTTCTTATAGAATATCCAAGAAATTAAAAATAAATTAACAAAACAACTAAATAAACCCAACACAGCCAACCAACAACCTCTAGGGTCTAATGCACTGGACAGAGCAGGGAAAAGCATTGGCAAGTTACATGCTGCCAATCAAACTGCCCTCAAAATGACTGACCACAGCTTGGAGGGTTAATCAGGACTGTGTTTCTAAGGATAGAAAGAAAAGCTACCTAAGCTGCTGGAGAAGGCTCTCAAATCCACTGGGGCTTTAGGAACAGTTTGCCCAATCCTTCTCTTGCTTGTGTCCACGTAACTCAGGTGTAAATCTGACTCAGTAACACTCCTCTGAGACCATACCAGTATAAGTGAGAACACAGTCAAGGCCTCTTTGGTAACATTTTCCTCTTTCATAAAGGCCTGCTGAGATCTGGAAAAATTTCTAGAGCCACCCTACTCATCAGCTCGCCAACTCATCAACAATACTTTGGAATCACATTTACCTTTGGGGAAACTCCAGGGAAATCAATGGAGATAACATAAAGATGATAGTAGTCCTTAAAATTTTTTGTACATTTTTGTTACTTCTCAGCTAGTTGATGGTCACTTATTTGGGTCACAGATTCATAACATTTCTTCAGGGAAATATTATCTTAATAGTAAAGTCTGGCTAGGCTTAATTTACAATCAGGGTGGTAAAATACTGGAACAAGTTGTGCAGGGAGATGGTAGATGCACCATCCCTGAAGACATTTAAGGCCAGGCTGGATGTAGTTCTGGGCAACCTGATCTAGTGGAAGATGTCCCTGCCCATGGCAGGGGGGGTGGAATAGATGACCTTTGAAGGTCCCTTCCAACTCAAACTGTCCTATGATTCTTAAGATCATGGCAGATGTCAGAGTCTCAGAAGAAATAAGAACAGGCAAGCAACATGAGAATGACAAATAACAGGGAAATTACTTTTCAATTTACCGTCATAGTTCAAAAGGACACCTCAAAATGACTAAACTATAACAGGCAGGCAAGTCAAGCACTTTTTAACCATACCAAACCTCCACTAACTGATTTCACACAGAAGCAGCTGTAAGAGCATGTGGTTGAGCATTCATTAGATGAACCCTTAGCCAAAATCCAATACATCTGCAGTACAAATCGGCCTTCACCTTCTGTCCCTCACACTATGCTTGTTATCTCCAAGGGGTTTGTTTGCAGCCTTCTCTCTGTTGGGGACAAACAAGGAGAGAAATCCAGGTACCGCTCTGGAAAGTGCCTGAGCTGAGGCAGGAGAGCTGTTAAAGAACTTTACTCAATGAGCTGAAAACAAAGTCTATTACCACTACTGGAGAGACGAGGATGCTTTCACAAGAAGCATCCAGACTTGACTGAAATACTATAAATTATCCAGAGTCTACCCTGTCCAGCAGCAACAGTTCCAGTAGTTAATACCACTTAGGGCTAAACGCCTCTGATTTTTTTCTAGCCTGAATATGCCTAGTGACAACTTCTGTATGGTTTTTGTCGATAAATTAGTGTGCAGACTTTTACTGGAAGTTTCTCTTACCAACGAGTAATTGTAGCTTCCATTTTTACAAAGTCATTCCTTTGCAGACAGAAGAAAAATTTACAGGTCAACATTAACATTTGAAATGAAGCTCGTTGAAAAATCCAGGTGTGCGTTACAGGGAAATCATGAACAAGACTCTTCCATTTGAAAATTTTCCCAAAAAAGGTGTGAGTTTCTGGCAAGAAAGATGAATCATCGTTTTGTAAGACCTAACAGGCTTTCTCTAAAAAGGCTCATTTTAATTTGCTCTGTGTCCCTTTAGAGAAAGAAAAATATATTTTAAAATGCCAAAGAGATCTTATTAACAAGGGGTATTTATGGTCCAAACAAGCCAAAGTACTGTATGGAAAATTACCAAAGTTGTGATATTTGATTCATAGAAGAGAAAAGCATTGAATTTGAAGGCAGTGAACCCATTTACCTCTGATTATTTAAGAATTTTCTGGAAAAAAAAAAAAAAAAAAACAAAGAGATAAATCCTGTTTTTTTTTTCCCCTGAATTTATTTGTAACTTAAAATTACTTGAAAAGGGTTATCAAATTCTATGTAAGACTTGAAAAATACTGGCATACTGGAGTACAGCAAGGGCCACGGAGATGGTAAGACAAAATAGGAGCACATGATGTGCAGGGAGAGGGTGAGAGCATAGAAATCATTGATCATGGAGAAGACATTTGGAGACATCCATATCATTGTCTAGGACATGGTATAGACGTGGTATAAAAAGTGACACTCTTCCCAGAGGGGCATAGTAAAGCATTAAGATGTGGCAGATACAAGTGGCAGCATTCAAAACACTGTTTAGGTATTAGAGAAAATTTTTCATAATGGTGATCAAAGACTGGGATTTAAGAGGTGGAGGAATATCCAACCCTGGAGATATTAAAACCTCAGCTGAGCAACCTCATCTATTGGGCACAGCTGTGTGTGGTTGGACCAGAGAATCTCCAAAGTCCCTTCCAGCCTAGTTTATTCTGCAATTTAGCAAAGGATGTTTGCACTCTCCTTGGCTCAGGCTCGTGGTAATTAAGATCTAGGTAAGTGCCAGTTTAACATGATCCATCCTCCATAGCAGTCTGAGCTGTTTCATCATCACAGACGTTTTCTGTGATCTATTAGAATATCCACCTTTAATTATTTTAACATTAGCTCTTCCTTTTCATGATTACTGGATTTTCTTTAAAGAAAATTAAATATGAATTTATAAATGTGAGGCAGATCTTAGTAGACGAGGGATTTTTGTGACTCTTTCTGGGCCTTTGGAGGGATGTGGTAGGGGTTTTGTTTTGGGTTTTTTTGGGTCTTTTTTATTAAAAAAGAAAACAAAACAATAATGTACTGTTTTTTCTTTATCAGTTTGAAACAAGTCTATCTTCAAAGGGCAGCATTCCAAGTTGTATTTCCAGCTACATCATTCAATGCAAATGATTATGTTGCACTTAACATAGGTAACTAAGAAGTCCAGCTTTCTGGAGGATAAGAATTAGTCGCAGGTATCAGATTCACCCACAGCGAATCTCCCTTCTGTTCTAGATGAGCTTTTCAGCCATCAACCATAGATGGCAACGAAAGAAAACCCTCTGAATTTGCTAAAAAAAAAAAAAATAATATATATATTTTTTTTTTCCAATGTTCCTTACTTTTAAAAACATTTATTCTGTAGACAATACCTCTACATCAGTCCCCATGGACTTTAATTATGAACTTAATTCCATTCAATATGAAGTAAAATACAGTTGAAAAACATTATTAGTTTGCCAAGAGTCACATTCACCATGCAAATAAGACGTGTATTTACGAAGGTGAAGACTAAAGCTCATAGTATCATATGCAGTTCAGAGAATAAAGACTGAGCCATAAAGATCTGGTTACAGGATCGAAACCTCAGACAAGACAGACCTTGCCTAGCTTGGGTCCTCTATGCTAAGACTTCATTCAGAATCCCACATTATTTAATGTACTTTCTACATAGGACAAAAGATAAGGATAGTTGTACCTGAGTATAACATAATAAAATAAGATGAAGGATAACAGAAGGAGAACGTGTTAGAGTCTCTTAGTGGGCAGTAAGAGACAGGGACATGGTGGTGCCTATTGTTATTTGTTCCCCTATGTATCCTGTTGTCTCCCATCAATCATTTCTCAGAGTTCCTCAGTACAGTCACACTGTGAGAGCCCCCCTGGGATGCTCTTAATGTCCACTGTGAAATAAAGCATTCTTCCACTGAAAGGACATGAGAAGCCCTAACACAGAAAATTGATTTTCTTTTGCTAAAGAAATGTAAAATTTCTCTTTCCTAAAATGAAACCAAAGGCTTAAGAAACTAGAGGCAGAGAGGCCAGTTCTGCCACATACTGTTCAACACCCAGCTGTGGTCTACAGAAGTAACAACTCTGTGACATAGTCCTGATTACAGCATCTCTGCAACAGTTTCCAACAGCAGCAGTTCCATCTAGGTGTTTCAGACTACAGACAGTTCAGTAATAACCCTAGAAGCTGTAGAGAGGGCTTCTGTTTTGGAAGACATTTGTAGTGCCGTAGTCAGGTACTTCCTAAGAATAGTGCTGTTTTAAACATCCAGGGGTTTAAGTAACCTGCACTGCCCTTTACTCACATTTCTGGCAGTATTTGGGAAAATAACTTTGCATTTCCCTTTGATGTGAGCTTGAAGTTTTATGTCCAAGCTGATTTGCATGTTTGTGCCAGGAAACTGATAAACAGTTGTGCTATTTGTCACCTCAAATGAAGAAGACAGTATGGCAAGATTGGAGCAGCTTGCCAAATTCAAACCTGGAATTGACACAACTGACAATGTGAAAGGAACAAGATCACAAGAACATACATGTATCACAAGGATTAAGCATGGGTTGAGCAGGATGTTATCAGTCCTTTTGCCTTCTCAGGAAGGCTGTCTGGTATGCATGTCTGTTGGTTAATGTGATCACAGCCACACAAGGCATCTGCTTCATTTCTCATTCCAGGACAGTTTCCATTCTCAAAGAGGATATAAAAGCTCAGGCACAAAAGTTTTCTAGACAACCAACTGAGATTTCCAAGGCTGGTTAACTCATATACAACCAACTCCCCTGAACAACCTAAGCTTTGCTTCCTCATCTTCTTGTCTATAAAGGGGAATCAAGAAAGAGGCTGAGCAAAGCTGGTTATGTGAGGGGTCAGCTATTGGTAGCAAAACAGCTGACTAGAGTGAGCAGCTGAAGAACTAGGAATATGCAAAAAAAAACCAGGACAAGGTACGCCTAAAAAGTATTAGCCAGAAGTCAATTACTAAGAGAGAAACTAAGAAAGTCACCAAAAGCTTTGAAGAGGTTTCAATCTACAGATGGTTCTGGACTTGACAGCTAATATCTGTATGTCAGTAGAAGAAACTCACTGGAGATTCCAGCAACTGCAGGCATTAGAACCTTTTTTCCAGCTTCCATGCAACCCACCCCAATCCTTCTTCCTCAGGACAGTGCCCAACTCTGTAAACATACAGGCACATATGTCCCAAGTTCAATGTGGGGTTATCCATAAGTGCAGCGAAACAATCACTTGCATCCCACTGTTGTCACCCACCATCAGGCACAAGTTAATTTCCTCTACTAAACCATCACTAAATTTTCCATTTGCAACAAATCTTTACTTGAGATTATTAAACCTTTGATATGCGACCTCAATTCCTTCAAAATGATTATCAATTTTGATCTTCATTAGTACATTTTTGCACTCTTTAGAAATTATTTCAAAATATATTAAATCCAGTCAGATCACTTTTCAATAAGCATAGTAATTCTCACTGTTTCAATGTATTTATTACTAAACCCGAAGATAGCTTTTATTGTCCAACAATGTATCTTTTAAAATGCTTTTAAATAATTTTCCAAGCCAAATTAGACACTTTGAAAATCTGATAACCAGTAGAAGCAGTCAAGTTTCTCAGGCATCATGTGCTTATTTGGCCTTTTGACTACAATTCTTGTGCCACACAGCTGTGTGCTTATTTCTGCCTTAACATTTGTTCTATTATATTAGAAGACACAATGTCTCACCTGGACTGACTCTCCCCTTTTGGCTTGGGGTAGTAGAGAAAAAAAACCCAGGGATATCATCCCAGTCCTTTCTCCTTTATACATCCCAGTTAGCATCAGCTGCATTTGGGAAATGATAACGCTTGGTTTCTCAATTCATTCTCTAAAGTCCAACAAGTCAACAAGATCAGCAAAGCTGATAGGCGTGCTTTCCACTTTTTTTTTTTTCAAGGATTCCTCCTCTTGTTCTTTACCAATTACATTTTTCTTTACAGTGACTTCCTCATTTTAAATCCTGTCCAAGCTCCTCTCCTATAGTTTTCTTCAAGAGAGATTTTTTTTTTAAAGGCATTCAATAACTCAGCCAATTTTGAAACATTGTCCTTTTTATTTATTAATGATCTGCTTTTTCCACTACTTTTGCTCTACCCCCAAGGTTTACATCCTTTATTTTACTTATTTTTGATTTTAGTTCATGTCAGCAGAACTTTGACCTCTCATCAAGGGTAAGATTGTTAATACTGGTACCCCAGCCAAAGTCAAATTTGGTGATTTCTGCAACTTTTGCTTGCCTACACTTTTAAACACAATAAAATGTTCTTTCTTTTCTCCTTCTATTGAATCTCAGTGCCAGATTCTGAGATGAGATGCGCCAGCAGGACTTACTCACTGGAGCTCGCAGCATGTCTTGGGATTAGCTCTGGCTGAACACCTGCTCTTTTTGGGCATTGCGCAGGAGCAGAAAGGACAATGCTTTCTCTTTGCCACCAGCTGTGTGACAATGTGGGTATTTCCTACATGCACACTCCTTCCCAGATGTGCTGAGGCCATTCTGGAAAAACAAAGCGTTCAGGTGGGGGAGTATGGTCAGGAGGCTCCACAACTGCTTAACCTCAAACAGGGTCAGAGAGATCAGATGCAAGAAGGGAGCAGGGAAAAGGATCAGTCAATGCCTGGGCACTGTGGGACAAATATATTGTACCAGCACAGGATACCTCAGCTTGATGCGGATGTCTGTAATGTCTCTACTTGAGACAATCACTCTAGCCTTCCTTTAGAGCTGCTAAAAAGATACAATGGCTTTTAGACTGTGTTTATCTCATCCTGAACTGGATGTCTCAGATGAACTCTATCTTAAGCTCAACATGACCAGTCAGTGTGGACTTGCAGCCCAGGAACCGACAGTGTTCTGGGCTGCATCACCAGCAGCATGACCAGCAGTTCAAGGGAGGGGATTCTCCTGCTCCACTTTGGTGAGACCCCGGGGGGGGGGGGGGGGGGGGGGGGGGGGGG